>JABUOV010000089.1:0-12500 GCA_025617405.1 Perca schrenkii
TATGACTCTAGAGTCGCTACTCTCTTTGTTTCTCTCACATATATATGACTCTAGAGTCGCTACTCTCTTTGTTTCTCTCACATATATATGACTCTAGAGTCGCTACTCGCTTTGTTTCTCTCACATATATATGACTCTAGAGTCGCTACTCGCTGCGGAGATAATCGCCGTCACTCTCTCACTTCTCCCTCGCTCACCAGCTTCCCACACGCACACATACGGCGACTTGACACACACACATCACACATTACACACACCAGCGCACCAGTATAACCATCAGGCCACTTGTATGCTACGGAGAAAGCTCTGCGTGGAGCCTCCGGCAGCAAAAAAACACCGCTGGCTAAACTATTTAAAAATCCCGTCTGTCGCTGGCAATGCAGTGATCAGTGACGATTCTTTCCGACCAGTCAGCAGCCTGCAGGGTTTCACGTCACCTTCTCGTCTCGCCTCAGCTCGCTTGGAACCTCGACTGAGGAGGTGCGAAAAAAAGTATCTGTTAGCAGGTACCAGGTACTTTTTTTTAGTAATGGAAAACCAAAAAAAGGCGAGGCGAGGCGAGGAGGTACCATGTAATGGAAAAGCATCATAACAGTCACTCATTCATTCATTCATTTAATCTCTCACAACTAAACCTGAATACAGTAAAGTACATGTACTCCAGTACTGTACTGTCTCTCTAACCTGTCTGTCTCCAGAGTGAGCTGGTTCTGTCTCTAACCTGTCTGTCTCTCTCTAACCTGTCTGTCTCCAGAGTGAGCTGGTTCTGTCTCTAACCTGTCTGTCTCTCTCTAACCTGTCTATCTCCAGAGTGAGCTGGGTCTGTCTCTAACCTGTCTGTCTCTCTAACCTGTCTGTCTCCAGAGTGAGCTGGTTCTGTCTCTAACCTGTCTGTCTCTCTCTAACCTGTCTGTCTGTCTCCAGAGTGAGCTGGGTCTGTCTCTAACCTGACTGTCTGTCTGTCTGTCTCCAGAGTGAGCTGGGTCTGTCTCTAACCTGTCTGTCTCTCTCTAACCTGTCTGTCTCCAGAGTGAGCTGGGTCTGTCTCTAACCTGTCTGTCTCCAGAGTGAGCTGGGTCTGTCTCTAACCTGTCTGTCTCTCTCTAACCTGTCTGTCTCCAGAGTGAGCTGGGTCTGTCTCTAACCTGTCTGTCTCTCTCTAACCTGTCTGTCTGTCTGTCTCCAGAGTGAGCTGGGTCTGTCTCTAACCTGTCTGCCTGTCTGTCTCCACAGTGAGCTGTGTCTGTCTGTAACCTGTCTGCCTCTCTCTAACCTGTCTGTCTCCAGAGTGAGCTGGGTCTGTCTCTAACCTGTCTGTCTGTCTGTCTCCAGAGTGAGCTGGGTCTGTCTCTAACCTGTCTGTCTCTCTCTAACCTGTCTGTCTCTCTAACCTGTCTGTCTCCAGAGTGAGCTGGGTCTGTCTCTAACCTGTCTGTCTCCAGAGTGAGCTGGGTCTGTCTCTAACCTGTCTGTCTCTCTAACCTGTCTGTCTCCAGAGTGAGCTGGGTCTGTCTCTAACCTGTCTGTCTCTCTCTAACCTGTCTGTCTCCAGAGTGAGCTGGGTCTGTCTCTAACCTGTCTGTCTCTCTAACCTGTCTGTCTCCAGAGTGAGCTGGGTCTGTCTCTAACCTGTCTGTCTCTCTAACCTGTCTGTCTCCAGAGTGAGCTGGGTCTGTCTCTAACCTGTCTGTCTCTCTCCAACCTGTCTGTCTCCAGAGTGAGCTGGGTCTACCTCTAACCTGTCTGTCTGTAACCTGTCTGTCTTTAACCTGTCTGTCTCTAGAGTGAGCTGGGTCTACCTGCGTCGGTGGACTCGTGTCTCCAGATGAATCTGGTCTATCAGCAGGTCGTTAAAGAGACTCTGGACCAGCTGGAGGCTCTGCTGACTCAGAACCACAAGCACCAGGTACCCTGATACTACACTACACCCTAATACTACACCCTAACACTACACCATAATACTACACCCTAATACTACACCACACCCTAATACTACACCCTGATACTACACTACACCCTAATACTACACCCTGATACTACACCCTAATACTACACCCTGATACTACACCCTGATACTACACCCTAATACTACACTACACCCTAATACTACACCCTGATACTACACCCTAATACTACACTACACCCTGATACTACACCCTGATACTACACCCTAATACTACACCCTAATACTACACTACACCCTAATACTACACCCTAATACTACACCCTGATACTACACCCTAATACTACACCCTAATAGTACACCCTGATACTACACCCTAATACTACACCCTGATACTACACCCTAATACTACACCACACCCTAATACTACACCCTGATACTACACCCTAATACTACACTACACCCTAATACTACACCTTGATACTACACTACACCCTAATACTACACCCAGATACTACACCCTAATACTACACCCTAATACTACACTACACCCTAATACTACACTACACCCTGATACTACACCCTAATACTACACTACACCCTAATACTACACCCTGATACTACACTACACCCTAATACTACACCCTAATACTACACCCTAATACTACACCCTAATACTACACCCTGATACTACACTACACCCTGATACTACACCCTAATACTACACTACACCCTAATACTACACCCTGATACTACACTACACCCTGATACTACACCCTAATACTACACCCTGATACTACACTACACCCTAATACTACACCCTGATACTACACCCTGATACTACACTACACCCTAATACTACACTACACCCTAATACTACACCCTGATACTACACTACACCCTGATACTACACCCTGATACTACACCCTAATACTACACTACACCCTGATACTACATTACACCCTGATACTACACCCTAATACTACACTACACCCTGATACTACACTACACCCTCATACTACACCCTGATACTACACCACACCCTAATACTACACTACACCCTGATACTACACCCTGATACTACACTACACCCTAATACTACACCCTGATACTACACTACACCCTAATACTACACCCTGATACTACACCCTAATACTACATTACACCATAAGACTGGAGAAAAGGTGACTCTTACTGCAATGAAGAAATCAGAGAAAGCTAATCTCGGGCTGAAAGCTAGACGGCCAGAGGTGGAGGAACGAGTCACAGGTGGGGGCTGGTCAACGGTGCAGCTACGTCTCCCCCCCTGCTAGTTGTTCTGGGTGCTGTTTTGTAGCTGACAGATGAAAAAGGCTGTTCTTGGTCTTGGATTTTTTTAAATAAATTTCTAAATAAATGCGACTTATAGTCCGGAAAATACGGTAATATAAAAAAACTAGAAATTATTCAGAATAAAGCTGCACGTGTGGCTCTCTCATGTGGGTTTAGATCAAATGTTGATAAAATGCATGAAAGCCTCTCATGGTTTAAAGTTAAAAATAAAAACAAAACAAACAAAACACCTTTTACTTTATATACAAAACTATCTTTGAGTCCTGATACACATCGTTATAACAAAACTATCTTTTAGTACTGATACACATCGTTATAACAAAACTATCTTTTAGTACTGATACACATCGTTATAACAAAACTATCTTTTAGTACTGATACACATCGTTATAACAAAACTATCTTTTAGTACTGATACACATCGTTATATACAAAACTATCTTTTAGTACTGATACACATCGTTATATACAAAACTATCTTTTAGTACTGATACACATCGTTATAACAAAACTATCTTTTAGTACTGATACACATCGTTTTATACAAAACTATCTTTTAGTACTGATACACATCGTTATATACAAAACTATCTTTTAGTACTGATACACATCGTTATAACAAAACTATCTTTTAGTACTGATACACATCGTTATATACAAAACTATCTTTTAGTACTGATACACATCGTAATATACAAAACTATCTTTAAAACTATCTTTTAGTACTGATACACATCGTAATATACAAAACTATCTTTTAGTACTGATACACATCGTAATATACAAAACTATCTTTTAGTACTGATACACATCGTAATATACAAAACTATCTTTTAGTACTGATACACATCGTAATATACAAAACTATCTTTTAGTACTGATACACATCGTAATATACAAAACTATCTTTTAGTACTGATACACATCGTTATATACAAAACTATCTTTTAGTACTGATACACATCGTTATATACAAAACTATCTTTTAGTACTGATACACATTATATACAAATTAATACAACGTTCAGTTAGGTACAGAGCAATGTGTGAATGGAAATCTCTCCCAAATATTATCAAACAACAAAACACCAGTATGGTTTTAGAAAATCACTTAAGAAATATTACCTCCAAAGAGATTTAATATTTAATATCAATTTAGAGAGATTCTGCTATAGGGTTAGGGGGTTATATAGTGATGGTTATGGCGTCCTACGAGAGCATATGTGTCGAGCCAGCCAGGTAACCACATACAGGAAGACCACGTGCAGCCGGATGTTTTACCAAAATAAATTTAAATTTCAAAATAAAACAGTCAGGTTTAGGGTCATCTGCAGGTCTTGTTTTTAACTTTTCTTCAGTGTCTCATTAATCCAGTGAGAATTGCTGAGTCATTGTTCGCTCACAGTTAATAATAATAATAATAATAATAATCCTGTTTGTGTTTGCAGAAAGAACTGCTGTCTCAGCTGTCTGGACCAATGAAAGGTTACGCCAGGGAGCAGTCCGCCCCCTCTTCCTGCCAGCAGCCAATCAGCATGTTCTTAGGCCGCTTCCTCAAACCCTACTTCAAGGACAAACTGACGGGACTGGTGAGACAGACAGACAGACAGACAGACAGACAGACAGACAGACAGACAGACAGACAGACAGACAACATTGATATTAATATTTATATTGCTGTTTAATTTGTGTTTGTATTCATTTTTAAGTGATGTTTTGGGGATATTTTTTTTGTCACATTAATGCAGAGAGACAGAGAGAATGTCTTTCTGTGGCCAGCTGACCTGTGTGTGTGTGTGTGTGTGTGTGTGTGTGTGTGTGTGTGTGTGTGTGTGTGTGTGTGTGTGTGTGTGTGTGTGTGTGTGTGTGTGTGTGTGTGTGTGTGTGTGTCCAGGGTCCTCCGGCCAATCAGGAGGCGAAGGAGAAGGCCATCAGGATGACCGGCAGTCTGGACGACAGGAAACTGAGAGTCAGACGCTGTGAGAAGGAAACCATCAGAACTAGACCAGAACTTTACCAGAACTCTATCAGAAATCATTTAGAACTAGACCAGCACTAAACCAGAACTCATTTAGAACTAGACCAGCACTAAACCAGAACTCATTTAGAACTAGACCAGCACTAGACCAGAACTCCTTTAGAGAACTAGACCAGAACTCATTTAGAACTAGACCAGCACTAGACCACAACTAGACCAGCACTAGACCAGAACTCATTTAGAACTAGACCAGCACTAGACCAGAACTAGACCAGAACTAGACCAGAACTCTATCAGAACTTTACTGGTCCTAGAGACAAGAAGAAGCATCTTTTATCCTCCTAACATCTAGATGTCATAAATATGTTGTTGCTCTTTTTATTTATTCAAAAAAGATCCGAACAAACATTTAGCTCGGTTTGGATTTTCTATTTTATTTAAGAAGTATTTGATACGACTCAGTCCTATGAGAAGGGTCTTTATGACCATCTCTAACTGCCCGTCTGTCTCTCTGCCTGTCTGTCTGTCTTTCTCTCTGCCCGTCTGCCTGTCTGTCTGTCTCTCGGTCTGTTTGTCTGACGGTCTGTCTGTCTGTTGGTCTGTCTCTCGGTCTGTTTGTCTGACTGTCTGTCTGTCTGTTGGTCTGTCTCTCGGTCTGTTTGTCTGCCTGTCTGTCTACCTGTCTGTCTCTAGGGGAGAGCTGGCAGAAGACTCTGTTGATCCACTCAGTAACCAGTGACAGTCTGAGGAAACTCATCCAACCGAAACTCTCCAAGTAACATCACTTTATTATTATTATTATTATTATCATTATCATTATTATTATTATTGATCTATTAACTAGCTATTATCTATCTCTCTATTAACAGGAAGTAACAGCATATTAAGCCTAATATTTGACTGATAATGGTTTTAACTTGTGTGTTTGTGTGTCTGTCTGTCTCTGTCTACCTGTCTGTCTGTCTGTGTGTCTACCGGTCTGTGTGTCTACCTGTCTGTCAGGCTGGACTACCTGAGTCAGAAGCTGTCGTCTGCTGCAGAGACAGACAGGCAGCAGCTCCGAGAGCAGATAGACAGGCTGGAGAGAGACATCAACCTGCTCAGGTGTGTCTCACCTTCTTCATCTCTGCTGTTTTCTACTCACACTGTTGTCTCAGAATACTTCTTAAAACATTTAACTTTTTTCTGAAATATTAAATCATTTAAAGTGTTTTTCTGCAGAAGTTTTATTTTAACCTTATCTCCTGTTTAATATGAGCCTGTCTGTGATTGGTCAGAGAGAAGACGGAGGAAGAGCTGATCGGGGATCAATACGATGCACACGATTGGCAGAAAATCTCTAATGTCGATGTAAGTAGAGAATCAACCAATCAGAGTCTGCTCTGTATTTTCTACTGCACAAGAGGCATAACGTACATAATATAAAATATGAAAAAGGAGCACAAAATGACAGTTGGAGACATTATAGAACGGCTTGTTTATTGCTTATGATTGATTAATAATGTAATAACTATAACTTATAACTGACTTATTTCACCAGTGAATTGCTGTTAAACAACAAAAACAACCCCCAGATGGGAAAAGGGTATTTTACAATAACTTTGAATGCACCACGAGGCTGGCAAGTTTCAAGTGAACGCACCATCTGTGTTGTTTTTCTGACAGACTGTTAGGAATGCTCTACAGGGACCTACAGTCACACTTTACACTGTTTAATGTTAGCTGTTAGCATTTTAACCGCGGTGTTTAATCCAGCTGCTAGCTATGGGTAACTTAGCGTCCCGTGCAGTGATACTAGTGCCCTATTGGCACCGCGTTTCGGTACCCAACCCTACTTTGTACACAATTGGATAGTCCTTCAGCCAAAATTATGATTTCAATATTAAATTTTATTTTGATAAATTGTGCTAGACTCCTAGTAAACTGACTGATTAGTGTTGATTGGTCTTGATGCGTGGCGTATGGTCCCAGCCTCTGACAGTCGCTGATTGAGGCAGTGATGACATCAGCTGGTGTGTAAGAGCCCAGCTGATTGAGGCAGTGATTACATCAGCTGGTGTGTAAGAGCCCAGCTGATTGAGGCAGTGATTACATCAGCTGGTGTGTAAGAGCCCAGCTGATTGAGGCAGTGATTACATCAGCTGGTGTGTAAGAGCCCAGCTGATTGAGGCAGTGATTACATCAGCTGGTGTGTAAGAGCCCAGCTGATGGAGGCAGTGATTACATCAGCTGGTGTGTAAGAGCCCAGCTGATTGAGGCAGTGATTACATCAGCTGGTGTGTAAGAGCCCAGCTGATTGAGGCAGTGATTACACAGCTGGTGTGTAAGAGCCCAGCTGATTGAGGCAGTGATTACACAGCTGGTGTGTAAGAGCCCAGCTGATTGAGGCAGTGATTACATCAGCTGGTGTGTAAGAGCCCAGCTGATTGAGGCAGTGATTACATCAGCTGGTGTGTAAGAGCCCAGCTGATTGAGGCAGTGATTACATCAGCTGGTGTGTAAGAGCCCAGCTGATGAAGGCAGTGATTACATCAGCTGGTGTGTAAGAGCCCAGCTGATTGAGGCAGTGATTACACAGCTGGTGTGTAAGAGCCCAGCTGATTGAGGCAGTGATTACATCAGCTGGTGTGTAAGAGCCCAGCTGATGGAGGCAGTGATTACATCAGCTGGTGTGTAAGAGCCCAGCTGATTGAGGCAGTGATTACATCAGCTGGTGTGTAAGAGCCCAGCTGATTGAGGCAGTGATTACACAGCTGGTGTGTAAGAGCCCAGCTGATTGAGGCAGTGATTACACAGCTGGTGTGTAAGAGCCCAGCTGATTGAGGCAGTGATTACACAGCTGGTGTGTAAGAGCCCAGCTGACCGTCAGTTTGGGGCCAGACGGTACCGTAGTTCTGGTATAGTTCAGGTACCGCTCAGAACTACGTGATTGTGAGTCAGAGTAGTTTGTTGTTGTATCTTTTATTGTTGCTCTGCTGTCTTGTGCTTGTGCACCACCTGGTCAGGACAGGTCATTATTTTTGTGGAAAAGACGAAAACGTATCACGTTGAAGTTTGAGTGTTAAGAAATAAATAAACGTGAGAACAAAAGGAGGGAGTGATTCTGAGTCTGGTTTCAGCTCGTTGACCAGAGCTCATTCCAGAGGTAGTCAGAAAGCTCCTCCCAATCAGACCACTCATTGGATAGTCCTTCAGCCAATCAGACCACCCATTGGATAGTCCCTCAACCAATCAGACCAACCATTGGATAGTCCTTCAGCCAATCAGACCACCGATTGGATAGTCCTTCAACCAATCAGACCACTCATTGGATAGTCCTTCAGCCAATCAGACCACCCATTGGATAGTCCCTCAACCAATCAGACCAACCATTGGATAGTCCTTCAGCCAATCAGACCACCGATTGGATAGTCCTTCAACCAATCAGACCACTCATTGGATAGTCCTTCAGCCAATCAGACCAACCATTGGATAGTCCCTCAACCAATCAGACCAACAATTAGATAGTCCTTCAGCCAATCAGACCACCGATTGGATAGTCCTTCAACCAATCAGACCACTCATTGGATAGTCCTTCAGCCAATCAGACCACCCATTGGATAGTCCCTCAACCAATCAGACCAACCATTGGATAGTCTTTCAGCCAATCAGACCAACCATTGGATAGTCTTTCAGCCAATCAGACCAACCATTGGATAGTCTTTCAGCCAATCGGACCAACCATTGGATAGTCTTTCAGGCAATCGGACCAACCATTGGATAGTCTTTCAGCCAATCGGACCAACCATTGGATAGTCTTTCAGCCAATCGGACCAACCATTGGATAGTCCTTCAGCCAATCAGACCACCGATTGGATAGATCCTGGTGATGTAGCAGCGACAGCGGCACCAACCGGTTGCTGACCTTCGGTGGCCATCATGTTGAACGTAAACAAGAAGCTGATTGGTCGCTTCTCTATCATCATCGTGTTAAACCAGCCAATAGCACGCCAGGTGGATAAGCCAGCTTGTGATTGGTCCCCGCAGATTTGTAACAGAAGTAGGATAGATAAACGTTCAGGTCTCCAGCCTGAGCTGCAGGGAGGAATCAAACCCCCGGCAGATCAGGCTGGGTTACCCAGTCTAGTAGGGCCCCTAAACAGAGAAACAACCAGAGAACTGGTCACAATGTCTGCTGAGGAATATTATCTCCCTCCCCCCCCCTCCCTCCCTCTCTCTCTCTCTCTCTCTCTCTCTCTCCCCTCTCTCTCTCTCTCTCTCTCTCTCTCTCTCCCCCCCCTCCCCCAGTTTGAAGGAACGAGGGATGCGGAGGACATCCGGCGGTTCTGGCAGAACTTCCTCCACCCGGCGGTGAACAAGTCTGGCTGGAGTCAGGAGGAGCTGCAGCAGCTCAGGGAGCTCAGCAGGACCCACGGAGAGAGGCACTGGGACCACATCGCTGCACAGCTGGGGGTGAGACATGGACCTGTCTGTCTCTCTAACCTGTCTCTCTCTCTAACCTGTCTCTCTCTCTCTAACCTGTCTCTCTCTCTAACCTGTCTGTCTCTCTCCGTGGGTCCTGCAGCAGCTCAGGGAGCTCAGCAGGGCCCACGGAGTGAGGCACTGGGACCACATCGCTGCACAGCTGGGGGTGAGACATGGGCCTGTCTGTCTCTCTCTCTAACCTGTCTCTCTCTCTCTAACCTGTCTCTCTTTCTCCGTGGGTCCTGCAGCAGCTCAGGGAGCTCAGCAGGACCCACGGAGAGAGACACTGGGACCACATCGCTGCACAGCTGGGGGTGAGACATGGAACCTGTCTGTCTCTCTCTCTAACCTGGCTGTCTGTCTAACCTGGCTGTCTCTCTCTAACCTGGCTGTCTCTCAGACGGGGAGGACAGCCTTCATGTGTCTAACCTGTCTGTCTCTGTGTAACCTGTCTGTCTCTCAGACGGGGAGGACAGCCTTCATGTGTCAACCTGTCTGTCTCTGTGTAACCTGTCTGTCTCTCTGTACCCAGTCTCTGTCTAACCTGTCTGTCTCTGTGTAACCTGTCTGTCTCTCAGACGGGGAGGACAGCCTTCATGTGTCTAACCTGTCTGTCTCTCTCTAACCTGGCTGTCTCTCAGACGGGGAGGACAGCCTTCATGTGTCTAACCTGTCTGTCTCTGTGTAACCTGTCTGTCTCTCAGACGGGGAGGACAGCCTTCATGTGTCAACCTGTCTGTCTCTGTGTAACCTGTCTGTCTCTCTGTACCCAGTCTCTGTCTAACCTGTCTGTCTTTGTGTAACCTCTCTGTCTCTCAGACGGGGAGGACAGCCTTCATGTGTCTAACCTGTCTGTCTCTCTCTAACCTGTCTGTCTCTCAGACGGGGAGGACAGCCTTCATGTGTCTGCAGACCTTCCAGCGGTTCGTGTCTGACTCGTTGAAGCGAGGCAGCTGGACTCCGGCCGAAGACGAGACGCTCAGAGAACTCGTGGACCAGATGAGGATCGGAAACTTCATCCCCTACACGCAGAGTAATGACATCACACTCTGACATCACATGCTGACATCACACTCTGACATCATGCTATGACATCACCCTCTGACATCACACGCTGACATCATGTTATGACATCACACGCTGGCATCACACACTTGACAATCCTGTTGTTGTTTCTGTCCAACAAATCATTTCTTAACTGTCTCTAACCTGTATGTCTGTCTGTCTGTCTGTCTGTCTGTCTGCTCTCTCTAACCCGTCTATCTGTCGGTCTGTCTGTCTGTCTCTCTAACCCATCTGTCTGTCTGTCTGTCTGTCAGTAAGTTACTTCATGGAGGGTCGGGATCCGTCTCAGCTGATCTACAGGTGGAACCAGGTTTTGGATCCGAGCCTTAAGAAAGGATTCTGGACCAAAGAGGAGGACGAGGTAAGCCAATGGACAAATGGACAGACAGGCAGAGAGAGAGAGAGACAGGTTAGACAGACAGAGAGACAGGTTAGACAGACAGACAGACAGCGACAGACAGTTTAACGTATGAGGAACAGCTGGATCTACTCTCCTTTATCTGAAATGCACGTGATTCCTCATAACGTTAGCTTAGTGTCTGCTGATTCCTCATAACGTTAGTTTAGTGTCTGCTGATTCCTCATAACGTTAGCTTAGTGTCTGCTGATTCCTCATAACGTTAGTTTAGTGTCTGCTGATTCCTCATAACGTTAGTTTAGTGTCTGCTGATTCCTCATAATGTTAGCTTAGTGTCGACCAACCTGTCTGTCTCTCTCTGTCTGACTCTCTCTCTGTCTTGCTGTCTCTCTACCAACCTGTCTGTCTCTCTCTGTCTGACTCTCTCTCTCTCTCTCTCTCTCTGTCTCTCTACCAACCTGTCTGTCTGTCTGTCAGCTGCTGCTGAAGGCCGTGTCTCGTTACGGAGAGAAGGACTGGTGGAAGATCCGCTTTGAGGTTCCTGGACGCACTGACAGCGGCTGCAGAGACAGGTGAGAGCTGATTGGACAATAGAAGAGCCCAGTCTGGATCTAAAGAGCTGATTGGACAATAGAAGAGCCCAGTCTGGATCTAAAGAGCTGATTGGACAATAGAAGAGCCCAGTCTGGATCTAAAGAGCTGATTGGATAGTAGAACAGCCCAGTCTGGATCTGGTTTTCTATTTTGGAAAAAAGTCGCACAATTTAAAAAAATTTTTATTCAAATTTATTTTGAAATGTTGGAATAGTTTAAGAATAAAGGTCCCTGGAAAGCTGTGTTTTATTATGTGTGTGTGTGTGTGTGTGTGTGTGTGTGTGTGTGTGTGTGTGTGTGTGTGTGTGTGTGTGTGTGTGTGTGTGTGTGTAGGTATTATGACTGTTTAAAGGCGGGGACAAAGAAAGGACCGTTTAACCAACAGGAGAAAGACCTGCTGAGACAGCTGGTGGAGAAACATGGAGTCGGTAAGACACACACACACACACACACATACACACCGAGAGACACAGACACACACACAGACACACACACACCCCTACCTCAGTTAAACAGTAAAGCCTTTGTGGGGAAAAAATCTAAATAGTTTGTGTGTGTGTGTGTGTGTGTGTGTGTGTAAGGTCGCTGGGCGAAGATCGCTGCAGAGATTCCTGATCGTTACGACGCTCAGTGTCTGAGAGAGTGGAGGAAACTGAGCAAGCCTCCACCACCTCCACCTGCTCAGGTAACCTCACCTGCTCAGGTAACCTCACCTGCTCAGGTAACCTCACCTGCTCAGGTAACCTCACCTGGACACAGACTGTAGGCCCAGTGACTCTGTGTTTAATTAGTATCTCTTTAAAGGC
>JABUOV010000089.1:20000-30000 GCA_025617405.1 Perca schrenkii
CCCTGTTCCCTCCCAAACAGTCCTCCCTGTTCCCTCCCAAACAGTCCTTCCTGTTCCCTCCCAAACAGTCCAAACTGTGCTCCCTGTTCCCTCCCAAACAGTCCAAACTGTGCTCCCTGTTCCCTCCCAAACAGTCCTCCCTGTTCCCTCCCAAACAGTCCTTCCTGTTCCCTCCCAAACAGTCCAAACTGTGCTCCCTGTTCCCTCCCAAACAGTCCTCCCTGTTCCCTCCCAAACAGTCCTTCCTGTTCCCTCCCAAACAGTCCAAACTGTCCTCCCTGTTCCCTCCCAAACTGTCCTCCCTGTTCCCCCCCAAACAGTCCAAACTGTCCTCCCTGTTCCCCCCCAAACAGTCCAAACTGTCCTCCCTGTTCCCCCCCCCCAAACAGTCCAAACTGTCCTCCCTGTTCCCTCCCAAACAGTCCAAACTGTCCTCCCTGTTCCCTCCCAAACAGTCCAAACAGTCCTTCCTGTTCCCTCCCAAACAGTCCTCCCTGTTCCCTCCCAAACAGTCCTTCCTGTTCCCTCACAAACAGTCCTCCCTGTTCCCTCCCAAACAGTCCTTCCTGTTCCCTCCCAAACAGTCCTTCCTGTTCCCTCCCAAACAGTCCTTCCTGTTCCCTCCCAAACAGTCCTCCCTGTTCCCTCCCAAACAGTCCTTCCTGTTCCCTCCCAAACAGTCCTTCCTGTTCCCTCACAAACAGTCCTCCCTGTTCCCTCCCAAACAGTCCTTCCTGTTCCCTCCCAAACAGTCCTCCCTGTTCCCTCCCAAACAGTCCTTCCTGTTCCCTCCCAAACAGTCCTTCCTGTTCCCTCCCAAACAGTCTTCCCTGTTTCTTCAAAAATAGTCATACCTGTTCCTTCAAAAACAGTAGTCCCTGTGAACTCGTCCCGGTTGCCCCTGAATGCCACAGCAGCCTGCTCCGATAGGAGTGTGTCCTCAACTCATAACCTCAGTTTAGCACCGCCTGCTTCCTCCACAATGAGCCTACTTCCTTCTTTCCCTAAAGAGCATGACTACACCTTTATTAATCCAGGCCCTACCCCGAGTCAACGTGGCTCAAAGTCCATTCAACCGAGCGCTGACCCCGGCTCCAACGAGCCTCCCCCGAGGGTGGAGGGGCAGCCGTGCGTGACAAGCAGTCAAGACGACCAATGTGAGAGCGAGACAGCTGCAGGTGGGAGCCAGAAAGGAAAGAGAACCCGGAAACCGACTCAGAGGGTCAAAGAGCTTCAGGAAGCCACTCAGGCGAAGGTAAGAAGGGTGTTTCTGTCCCAGCCACCTGGACAGTCAACCCGGTCTCACGGCAGTTCGTGAAATGGTCACGTTATTTTTAATCTATTGTTACGTGTTCACTGGGACGTTTTTGTCGGGTTTTTGTGTGGAAGCCAGCACGAAAATGGCCTATAGGGAGATTAACGGGGAAAGCAAACTGCCACACGTGGGACGCGATCCCCGGCCTCCTGGGTGAAAGTCCTGAATTGTTTGACCCATCCACCCCCCCCACTACTCGCTACCGTAGACGTGCTGTGACCACGACATACAGTACAGGCCAAAAGTTTGGACACACCTTCTCATTCAATGCGTTTCCTTTTTATTTTCATGACTATTTACATTTTAGATTCTCACTGAAGGCATCAAAACTATGAATGAACACATATGGAATTATGTACTTAACAAAAAAGTGTGAAATAACTGAAAACATGTCTTATATTTTAGATTCTTCAAAGTAGCCACCCTTTGCTTTTTTTGATAACTCTGCAAACCCTTGGTGTTCTCTCAATGAGCTTCATGAGGTAGTCACCTGAAATGGTTTTACCTTCACAGGTGTGCTTTGTCCGGGTTCATTAGTGGAATTATTTCCCTTATTAATAAATGTATGCTGTATGCTTCCCATTTCAATACGTTAATTTCCATTTTTTCGTGCTGGCCACCACAAGAAAAACGTCCCCGTGAACACGTATCAATAGATAAAAAATAATGTGACCATTTCACGAACTGCCCTGAGACATGGCTGGAACAGTAGGGTTGGGTATCAAAACCCTGTGTCAATGTGTCTAAACGGTAGCTACCGGATGATGATTATTATTATTATTATTATTATTATTATAATGTAAAAGAGACGCTGGCAGCTAACATTGCCTCAGTCTGACTCCACCCATTTTGTTTTTTGTTGTTTCCAGGTTGAAGCCAAGAAGAAGAAAACTTCTGCGCCTCCTCGGGAGAAGCGCCCTCCTAAGTCTCGCGCTAAAAAGAAAGTTACGGTGAAGACCGAGCCGGCGATTCAACCCCGCGGCTTCCACTTACTTCCCAATCAGTCGATGTGGGTCATGACCCCCGGGGGTCTGGTCCAGCTGACCGAAGGCCCTCAGCCAGGCCTGCAGCTGGCCTTGCTACCAAACGCTCGCCTCCCAGCTCCACACGGGAACGTTTTGACCCATCCGGTCACGCCCGCTCCGCGATTCACCGCTGGCAGCCCGCAGTTTACCGCACCCCAACCCACCACTGCTGTATCTGCCCCCTTTATGAGTCAGCCACACCTCCTTCCTGCCCCGCCCACCTCTGCCTTCAGGCCCCACCCACCAGCCTTCATCCTGCAGCCGGTCTCAAACCCCCGTCCCTCCCTGCCTCCCCCTAAGCTCTTCCTGCCGTATAAAGGCACAGTGGCAGCGGACCCGAGAGCGCCCCCTCCCCTCCGGCGGGAGGCGCTGCAGTTCGACCCCTCCCTGATGTTCCTTGAGCCCAAGGAGGCGGTGCAGGGTTGGCTGAGCGGTCAGGGGGGCGTAGTGGTGCCTGGACTGAGCGTGGCTCTTCCCTACCTGCCGCCCTTCGTCAGCAGTCTGAGCACGCTCAGCGCGCTGCTTCGGGCCAAGAAGTCTCTGACCAAATCCTTCCTGAATCTGCTGAGTCAGCGCTCCCAACCCCGACGCCCAAACAGACCCGGCAGCTGCACCCAGAGGACACCCAGACCGTCTCCAGACCTGCCGGACTCCACGTCTGACCTCCGACCAGCCGAGGACTCTCCAGGTAACACAACCCACAGCTACGTTTTTCTCATTTTCACAGTGGATTCATGTGTGGATTCTCTCCCTTTTCATATCAAAAGTATGTTGTATAGCAGGGGTCTTCAACGTTTTTTAAGCCAAGGACCCCTTTAACTGAGAGAGAGACGGAGCAGGGAACCCCTACTGCATATATTGTATACAATTAAGTTGCATATTAAACTGGGTCTACTATAACTTGTAGGGCAGCCTAAAGCCTTTATGTACCTTTTGGCTATCTTAGTGACTACCTTACCTATAGGCCAGTTAGCCTATCATCAGTGCATTTGTTTCACAAATAGGCTCATTTATATTTGCTAATAATATTTATGATTCATGTTAAGACATTTTAATTATTTAAAGTAAAGTAACTCTGAGGACCACCTGTTGATGATCTCTATTGTAAAAGAAAATAAAGAAAAGAAAAACACAAACGGACAAATCAATCAGCTTTTACCAAAGAACCAAAAAAAATGAGATCGAGAAGGAGCAGGTGGACTCAATATATTATTATAGGAAAAAATCAAATATATATACAGCATACAATATAGTAGAACATACAACAATTACACTTAAAACAATACAACAACATACAACTATACACTTACGTGTAAGTTTTGGCCCACCCAGTTTTTGTAGCTTTTTACGACGTTTGTCACTTTGTTTTTGTCACCTTTTCCCAATTTTTTGTCACTTTTCCCGAAGTTCTGTGGCTTTTACCGTCGTGTTCGTTGCCATTTTAAATGTCTGTCACTTCTTCGACTTCTCTTTTTTTTCTATGGTGGATAAGACTTTTTTTAGGGCTTTGTCTTGACCAAACCCTAAGACAGTATATGAGACACATATGTGTCTATGAGTCTCAGGCAAAGATATTTGACTTTTGCGATTAAATCAAATAAACTAAACATGTCTGTCTCTGGATGTGATTCTCATTTTTTGCTGTGGCCCTAAAGCCGAGACGCACCAGGTGGTGGTGGCCCAGTGGATATGACTCATGCCTTTGGTGTGGGAGACCTGGGTTCAATTCCCACTGAGATACATCAACCAATGTGTCCCTGAGCAAGGCACTTAATCCCTAGTTGCTCCAGAGGTGTGTGGCCTCTGACATATATAGTAATTGTAAGTTGCTGTGGATAAAACGTCAGCTAATTGACATGTAATGTAATGTAATGTACGCACCGAGCTGATAATCGGCTGTCTGACAGGCTGGCGAGGTCGGTGACTCGAGTCTGTTCAGGGTGTTCCGTGCCGTTGTCCGTCCGAGGGGCTGTCGGCCTTCATTTGGGCCGATTTTACTTGGGGGGGGGGGCACTGCAGTCAGACTCAATGACCAATCTGATTGGTGGAGAGCTAACCTGGAAACGAGGAGCAAGATGAGGTGACTAGAGTCTCTCAAAATCTGAGTAAAATCTTCTAAACTGACCTTTGTTGATCTGAAAGACAGATTCAACAACTAGACAGACAGACAGACAGACAGACAGACAGACAGACAGACAGACAGACAGACAGACAGACAGACAGACAGACAGACAGACAGACAGACACACACACACGGCCTATTTCTCTCTTCAGATGATTCCAGAAACATGTTCCGGTGAACTATTTTAGTCCAATATGAGATCAGAATCTGAACGAGACGCCATGACGGTCTGGCTTTGAATTTCTGGAGCAGCCAAACCCATGTGATTCGTTCGTCCAATCAGCTGCCGGTTTTCATTTTTGGGCGACAATCCAGATTAGCGCCGCCTGCTGCTATGGAGACGTATCAGGTCTCGTCTCTTCGGTGTTCTGAGATCTTTCTGGACCGAGTCGGAGAGACTGATCAGACACACTGGCTCTACTGCTGATGGTCGGCCGTCTGGCTGGGGGGTCAGCAGCTTTAGATGTTATTAAGTAGTTATTACTAAGATTTTAATTTGTTATAACAAAGATGTTAAGTTGTTATAACTAAGATGTGGTCTGGGCCTTTAGACGTTGAGTTTGACCCTTCTGTTCTAAAGGAACATTTAGAACATTGCTTTAATTCATTTAGTAATGAATTAAAGCAATGTTCTAACATATTCCAATTTAAAAAGATGTTCAAAAAAACTATATTCCAGAGGTACAGATAAATACAGTGCAATTAATTAATAATTTGGGCTTACATTGAACAATGTGTAGTATGTGTATAATTATTGTTTATAGGTAAATATATGAATTTCAATTAATTACAATTTTCTTATCTCTGACTTATTATTATAACATTATTGTATTATTAGTATAACACATTTAATAGGAAAGGGGTATAAAGGGGTAGGAGTACATAAGTTTTACTTCTTCCTACTCCCTTTCTGAATGTGTAAATAGAGGTCTTTAAGTACAAGAAATTATGGAGTTTTATTTTTTTAACTGTTCTTTTTTTACATTACTATTTTCTGTGGATGCTGTATTGTATTTACAGGTTCAAAATAAAAGCTATAAAAATAAAAGAACCGATAAAAATCGTGATTACATATTTTAATCCATTCTCAATTATGACATTGGTTTTAAATGACAACAGTTACAACGTTGTGTGTAAAGGCTTTTTTATTTCTCGTCTGCAGCAGCGGGGTCTGTTGGCTCCGCCCCCCCGCAGGAGGACGTGGACCCGGCCGAGGGGGTGGCGCTGGCCCGGCAGCTGGTGGCCGAGCGGTTCTCCAGTAACCCCGCCTACCAGCTGCTGAAGGCCCGCTTCCTGTCCTGCTTCACTGTCCCCGCCCTCCTGGCCGCCCTGCAGCCAATCAGAGAGAAGACAGCCGGCGAGGACGAGGAAGAGGAGGACGAGGTGGACATGAAGACGCTCAAAGAGAGAGGAAGACGAAGGAGAGCAGAGGCGAGTCCAGCAGTTTATTTAACAACATCAACCCTAAATTACTTCAACTAAAACTCAAATTACTCTTTATTTTATTTTATTTAGCTTTTTTAAGGTTTTAGTTTGTATTTAGTTTCAGAGTTTTTACTCTAAATATTTGTCACTGCTTATTTCCTTTATAGTTCACTACACTGAACAACATTAGAAACGCTGAATTCAAAGATGTAAGACTTTTTCTATATACACAAAAGGCCTATTTCTCTCAAATATTGTTCACAAATCTGTCTAAATCTGTTAGTGAGCACTTCTCCTTTGCTGAGAAAATCCATCCACCTCACATAGAATAGGTAAATACCCTAAAAAGGTACATTTTAGAAGCTATGTGAAAATGCCCTCGAGACCTCCGAGGGTTACCACTCCTGGTGTAGAGGGATGGGTACCGAGGTAATAAGACGGTGGGAAGGCAGACAGAGACCAGGAGGTAAACAGACCTGAGACGAGCTTGTGAGTATCAAAATAAAAAAGGAAGCTAGAACTAACAACAGGAGCAAGACCTGATCTACTGGACCAAATGATCTGGGTTCCTACTAACGTCCTGCGTCTGAAACAGACGTTCCAGGCAGCAGAAGCCTCGCTGCTCAGGACGCTAACTAATGCTAACGTTACAGCTGGCAGCAGCTAACGTTAGCATAGCGCCGGTAGTCCAAACACGGCTAAATGCTGACAGCTTAATGCTCTGACTGTGTCCAACAGTCTGCAGCTAAAGACACAGAGGAGACCATACGTTACATTTGTAATGAGTCATTTTAATTCGACCATATTGCCGATATCCAACCCTCATCATATTAACAGTGTCAACAGTATCATGAAATAAAAAAGGGAAATTTGAGGTAAAAATGTCTTTAAGAACATGAATAACTTCCTGAGTTAGAATAATTTCTGCAGTAGTTTCAGTCTTTGTTGGTTCGTGCATGTATTTGACTTTGTTTGTTATCTAATCTGCAGAGATCTTTGCTGCTGTGTGACGGGTCCGGAGCCTCAGCCAATCACTTCTCAGGAATCAACGACCGCACACCGGACCAGACGGTCTCCGTCCAATGAGAGCGCAGATCTCAACCTCGTTAAACCTGTTGGAGGAGTTCAAACTACAGACCGTTGGTCTTAAAGAAATGTTTTCACTTCTGTTTTGGTCTCAGAGCTCACATTAGACACTAAGGCTGCATCTCCACTGCTTCATTCCCCCTGCTCTGGTGTTTCCCCCTCTCATTCCCCCTGCTCTGGTGTTCCCCCTCTCATTCCCCCTGCTCTGGGGTTCCCCCCTCTCATTCCTCCTGCTCTGGCTCCGACAGAGAGCAAAGAAAACCAGTCAAATAGATTGCGTAATAGTAAATCAAGTTGTTTAAAGGAAGTTTCTGCAGGAAGGAGAGGAGTAAGAGAAGAAGGAGAGTCAGCAGAATGTTTGGAGCTCTGTGGTGCGTTCAGTAACCTCAGAAAAAGTGAAAACCTGTCACTTTATTACATGTTGTGTTCGTGTTGTTATCTTTGATTGTCGTTTTGATTCAGCTTCTGTAAAGAAAATGTTCTGTAATTATGAGCAGATTATTTTGTAATAAAGACAAAGTTTATGTGAAACTAGAATATTTGCTGTTTTATGAAGAAAGGACACTGAGGACTAGAGATGGAACGATTTGATCTGATTAAGATAAGATGAGATAGGATGAGCCTTTATGGGCTCCTAAATTCATCTTGTGATTCGAGAGAAACAAAATGGCGATACATCGCACGTAAACACACAAACATAGTTAACGTACATAGAAACCTAATCATACATTATCTCATCCAATGCTTCAATGAACATCTAATACACCTACACCATACCTCCCCTCCCCCCCACCTTTCCTCACAATCACAGAAGAAGAGAAGAGAACAAAGCACACATCCTCATTGCACTTCATTTTGATGAATGCACATTTCCCGTTAACTCGCGCTGTGGTCAGTAACTTCTGTATTGCACAATGCCAAATTACATAATACCATATCAAATATAACATAGCATATACAATATATATAGCTCCTGTAACCATAATGGTCAGTACCACAAGTCTTATTTAGTAGTATTAGTCACACATACATCACTGCAGCCAACACACACACACACACACACACACATTTCTTATTATTCATTAATTTGAATGAAAGCAGCACAAACGATTCTCTCAGGGTGGTTTTAACAGAACGAGCTGCAGACAAATGGGTGAAAATCTTTTATTTGTATAAACATCAGATGTTCCTCTCATCAAAGTGAGACTGAAACTGGATTTGATCTTAAAGAACAAACATTAGATGTTTAAAACTAATCGGAATAACTCCATAAATAGAAATGTCTTGAGATAAATGACCTAAGAAGGAAATCTAAAGTAGATTTAAAAACTGCATCAACATTCACTTTTCATATCTACACATTTACATCCAGTTTGAACCTGTTCACTGTGCAGCGGGACATCCCTAAAGATCTTATATATATATATATATATATATATATATATATATATATATATATAAGGAGAGGAAGTAAAGAAGATTGTAGAAAAGTAGATACCTGTAGTGTACTGTGTTTTCTCTTTTTATTTTACAGCATCTCTGATCAGTTGTCGGATTTCTTTAGTTTGGACCGAACACAAACATGACATAATGTTTTTTGTGAGTGATAATCAGAACAATACCACTGATTTTTGAATCATGTAATTACAATGTGAGATAATAACACACCTTTTTATCGCTCTTTACTTTAAAACTAGTGGTAATAAAGACCTGAGAGAGTCTTCTCTCTCAAAATGCCAAAACGTGTGAAAGATGGCGAGGGAGTGAGTGAGTTAGGAGTTAAGACTCCTTAAACCTGCATTCTCTCTGAATTCCAGCAGGGGGCGACGCGTGCGGTTGCAAAAGGAGGTGGGTTTCTGTAGAAGTCGATGAGAAAGTGACCCACTTCTCACTGGATTTATTACCTCAGTAAACATTTTCATAATGAGTTTATGTTCCTAATCGCTAGTTTTCTAGTCTTCTAAAACACAGAATGATGTTAATTTTTTTAATTATAGAATCTGCGATAAAGCAGGGGGTGTTTTAGGGCGTGGCTATGATGTGATTGCCAGTGAAAGTGTGTAACGTAACGTAGAGTGTAAGGGCTCCTCCCTCTCTCCTCCCTCTCGTCTAAAATCGTCACATCACCAACATGATGGCTGCGCCGGTAACGGCAAACTGGGCGACTGATATCAGATCTCCACCAACCAATGGGGGACGTCACACACGCTCTGTCCATTAATACTAACAGTCTTATTAACAGTTAGGGTCTGTTTATGGTCCTGGCCTTTGCGTCTTGCAACATGGAACATCCATACCCTGTACCCATACATCCATACCCTGTACCCATACATCCATGCCCTGTACCTATCCATGCCCTGTACCCATACACCCATGCCCTGTACCCATACATCCATGCCCTGTACCCATACATCCATGCCCTGTACCCATACATCCATGCCCTGTACCCATACATCCATGCCCTGTACCTATCCATGCCCTGTACCCATACACCCATGCCCTGTCCCCATACATCCATGCCTGTACCCATACATCCATGCCCTGTACCCATACATCCATGCCCTGTACCCATACATCCATGCCCTGTACCCATACATCCATGCCCTGTACCCATACATCCATGCCCTGTACCCATACATCCATGCCCTGTACCCATACATCCATGCCCTGTACCCATACATCCATGCCCTGTACCTATCCATGCCCTGTACCCATACATCCATGCCCTGTACCTATCCATACCCTGTACCCATACATCCATGCCCTGTACCCATACATCCATGCCCTGTACCCATACATCCATGCCTGTACCCATACATCCATGCCCTGTACCCATACATCCATGCCCTGTACCTATCCATACCCTGTACCCATACATCCATGCCCTGTACCTATCCATGCCCTGTACCCATACATCCATGCCCTGTACCTATCCATACCCTGTACCCATACATCCATGCCCTGTACCCATACATCCATACCCTGTACCCATACATCCATGCCCTGTACCCATACATCCATGCCCTG
>JABUOV010000089.1:35000-45000 GCA_025617405.1 Perca schrenkii
GGATGTACCATCTCGTTTTAGGATAACCCCTTGGGATGTACCATCTCGTTTTAGGATAACCCCTTGGGATGTACCATCTCGTTTTAGGATAACCCCTTGGGATGTACCATCTCGTTTTAGGATAACCCCTTGGGATGTACCATCTCGTTTTAAGATAACCCCTTGGGATGTACCATCTCGTTTTAGGATAACCCCTTGGGATGTACCATCTTGTTTTAGAATAACCCCTTGGGATGTACCATCTCATTTTAGGATAACCCCTTGGGATGTACCATCTCGTTTTAGGATAACCCCTTGGGATGTACCATCTCGTTTTAGGATAACCCCTTGGGATGTACCATCTCATTTTAGAATAACCCCTTGAGCTGTACCATCTCGTTTTAGGATAACCCCTTGGGATGTACCATCTCATTTTAGGATAACCCCTTGGGATGTACCATCTCCTTTTAGGATAACCCCTTGGGATGTACCATCTCGTTTTAGGATAACCCCTTTGGGATGTACCATCTCGTTTTAGGATAACCCCTTGGGATGTACCATCTCGTTTTAGAATAACCCCTTGAGCTGTACCATCTCGTTTTAGGATAACCCCTTGGGATGTACCATCTCGTTTTAGGATAACCCCTTGGGATGTACCATCTCGTTTTAGGATAACCCCTTGGGATGTACCATCTCGATTTAGAATAACCCCTTGGGATGTACCATCTCGTTTTAGGATAACCCCTTGGGATGTACCATCTCGTTTTAGGATAACCCCTTGGTATGTACCATCTCGTTTTAGGATAACCCCTTGGGATGTACCATCTCGTTTTAGGATAACCCCTTGGTATGTACCATCTCGTTTTAGGATAACCCCTTGGGATGTACCATCTCCTTTTAGGATAACCCCTTGGGATGTACCATCTCCTTTCAGGATAACACCCTTGGGATGTACCATCTCGTTTTCGAGGGGGTCCTGAACAAAATACAACACAAAAACATTACAGACATACAAACATGATAAACAGAACAGAAAACAATAGCCCAACAACAACAAACTCATGATGCTTCATGATTGCTAAACCAGTCAGTCATAATTCCTGATTTTAGGAATGTGTTTGGATGGAAGACTAGGATCCAGTCACACAGAGACGGACACGTTGGTGTAACACGGGAAGGTTCACTGATTAACTGGGTTAGATTCAGATTTCCAAAACTATTCTCATCTTTAGCAACAGATCTGTCAAGCCAAATTTTTGTTGAATTTTGTTTATGAATTTAATAGAATTAATGGTAGAGATCATGTAATTTATAGATTCAGCAGGTACAGATGGAGGTCGATATATATCTGCAGAGTTGTTTTTACAAAAATGCACTCAAAATGCAGGGGTTCAATATGTGGAGTGATTAACTCTGAGACCAAATTAGAACACACATACAGTATGTAGATACACTGCCTCCTCTTGCATCTCTATCAACCCTTTATAAGACATAATCAGCAAGTTCACTTTCATTGTTAGATATTTTGTTAGTGAGCCAGGTTCCAGACAAAGTAACAACAGCAGGTTTGGACTGGTCTAGCCACGCTGTAAGCATGTCAATTTTAGGTAGAAGACGTCTTGTGTTTAGGTGAATTATTTTCAGACCTTTATCACCATCCAGTTTGATATTTAAAGTAAAAAAAAAATAGAACCACTGATCAAACATAGTGAAACAGAAAAGATCAAAGGAAGTCATTTGTAGGACTCAAAATTACTAAAACAACAACAGCTAGTAGTACTTTTACTGCAGTAATCTGAATACTTCTTCCCCCTGTCTGTCTGTCTGTCTGTCTGTGTGTGTGTGTGTGTATGTGTGTGTGTCTGTGTCTCTGTGTGTGTATGTGTGTGTGTGTGTGTCTCTGTGTCTGTGTGTGTGTGTGTGTGTGTGTGTGTGTGTGTGTGTGTGTGTGTGTGTGTGTGTGTGTGTGTGTGTGTGTCTCTGTGTCTGTGTGTGTGTGTGTGTGTGTGTGTGTGTGTGTGTGTGTGTGTGTGTCTGTGTGTGTGTGTGTCAGGTGATCAGTGCTGAGGATGAGGAGCAGCTCTTCAACGACCCCGGCCTCGTCATCAGGAGGAGGAAAGTCGGTAAGAAGCAGTTCAGTTTGAATGAATGAAAGGTAACAGCCAATCACAGGGCGGTATCTGCAGATCTGTTTGAATGAATGAAAGGTAACAGCCAATCACGGGGCGGTATCTGCAGATCTGTTTGAATGAATGAAAGGAACAGCCAATCACAGGGCGGTATCTGCAGATCTGTTTGAATGAATGAAAGGTAACAGCCAATCACAGGGCGGTATCTGCAGATCTGTTTGAATGGATGAAAGGTAACAGCCAATCACAGGGCGGTATCTCAGTGATGTCACGTCCCTACAGGAGCCCTGCTGGACATCCTGCAGAGGACCGGGGTCAAAGGTTACACAGCGTTCCTGGAGAGTCTGGAGCTGGACTACCCTCAGCTGTACAGCCGCATCACGGGGAAGGAGCCCAACAAGACCTTCAGCATCCTCATAGGTCAGGCTGTCTGTCTGTCTGCCTGTCTGCCTGTCTGTCTGTCTGTCTGTCTGTCTGTCTGTCAGTCTGTCTGCCTGTCTGTCTGTCTGTCTGTCAGTCTCTCTGACTGTCTGACTGCCTGTCTGTCTCTCTGTGTGTAGATACAGCAGGTGAATCAGGTCTGACTGCCTGTCTGTCTCTCTGACTGCCTGTCTGTCTCTCTGTGTGTAGATACAGCAGGTGAATCAGGTCTGACTGCCTGTCTGTCTCTCTGTGTGTAGATACAGTAGGTGAATCAGGTCTGACTGCCTGTCTGTCTCTCTGTGTGTAGATACAGCAGGTGAATCAGGTCTGACTGCCTGTCTGTCTTTCTGACTGCCTGTCTGTCTTTCTGTGTGTAGATACAGCAGGTGAATCAGGTCTGACTGCCTGTCTGTCTCTCTGACTGCCTGTCTGTCTCTCTGTGTGTAGATACAGCAGGTGAATCAGGTCTGACTGCCTGTCTGTCTCTCTGACTGCCTGTCTGTCTGTCTGTGTGTAGATACAGCAGGTGAATCAGGTCTGACTGTCTGTCTGTCTGTCTCTCTGACTGCCTGTCTGTCTCTCTGTGTGTAGATACAGCAGGTGAATCAGGTCTGACTGTCTGTCTGTCTGTCTCTCTGACTGCCTGTCTGTCTGTCTGTGTGTAGATACAGCAGGTGAATCAGGTCTGACTGCCTGTCTGTCTCTCTGACTGCCTGTCTGTCTCTCTGTGTGTAGATACAGCAGGTGAATCAGGTCTGACTGCCTGTCTGTCTGTCTGACTGCCTGTCTGTCTCTCTGTGTGTAGATACAGCAGGTGAATCAGGTCTGACTGTCTGTCTCTCTGACTGCCTGTCTGTCTGTCTGTGTGTAGATACAGCAGGTGAATCAGGTCTGACTGCCTGTCTGTCTCTCTGACTGCCTGTCTGTCTCTCTGTGTGTAGATACAGCAGGTGAATCAGGTCTGACTGCCTGTCTGTCTCTCTGACTGCCTGTCTGTCTCTCTGTGTGTATATACAGCAGGTGAATCAGGTCTGACTGCCTGTCTGTCTCTCTGACTGCCTGTCTGTCTCTCTGTGTGTAGATACAGCAGGTGAATCAGGTCTGACTGCCTGTCTGTCTCTCTGACTGCCTGTCTGTCTCTCTGTGTGTAGATACAGCAGGTGAATCAGGTCTGACTGCCTGTCTGTCTCTCTGACTGCCTGTCTGTCTCTCTGTGTGTAGATACAGCAGGTGAATCAGGTCTGACTGCCTGTCTGTCTCTCTGACTGCCTGTCTGTCTCTCTGTGTGTAGATACAGCAGGTGAATCAGGTCTGACTGCCTGTCTGTCTCTCTGACTGCCTGTCTGTCTCTCTGTGTGTAGATACAGCAGGTGAATCAGGTCTGACTGCCTGTCTGTCTCTCTGTGTATAGATACAGCAGGTGAATCAGGTCTGACTGCCTGTCTGTCTCTCTGACTGCCTGTCTGTCTCTCTGTGTGTAGATACAGCAGGTGAATCAGGTCTGACTGCCTGTCTGTCTCTCTGACTGCCTGTCTGTCTCTCTGTGTGTAGATACAGCAGGTGAATCAGGTCTGACTGCCTGTCTGTCTCTCTGTGTATAGATACAGCAGGTGAATCAGGTCTGACTGCCTGTCTGTCTCTCTGACTGCCTGTCTGTCTCTCTGTGTGTAGATACAGCAGGTGAATCAGGTCTGACTGCCTGTCTGTCTCTCTGACTGCCTGTCTGTCTCTCTGTGTGTAGATACAGCAGGTGAATCAGGTCTGACCCAGTTCTTGATGTCGGAGCTCAGCCGCCTGCAGAGGGCGCTGCAGGAGGAGAGGAGGCGCCGCCAACAGGCCTGCTCCGTCGCCAAGGAACAGGTCTGCCTGTCTGTCTGTCTGTCTGTCTTCCTGCCTGCCTGCCTGCCTGCCTGCCTGCCTGTCTGTCTGTCTGTCTGTCTGTCTGTGTTTGGGTTAAGGTGTGTTCAGTATTGGGATCGTATTCCGTTACAGAATAAATAAAAATGTAATTTTAGGGCTCAGCAAGTTAACGTGTTATTATTGCTAATTAACGACACGTTAATAATTAACGTTGATCGCGCACTAACGCACTTTTTATGATTTCTTTTATTTTGTAAAAGTCTGTTCCTGACAGGAACGGGAAAAGAAAAGAACTGGCGGATAAACACACTCCGCACCCTTCTCCAAATAAAAAGCACCAGAAGGAAACTCTTACAGGATAAAAACATAAAAGGATGATACTAAACATTCCATAAAAAATGCCAAGATTGTTACAGCTGACTATATTCACATTAATGTTCTGTCATTAAGAATGACACACTGATAAAACTAATTAAACTATGCAACCAAATATCATTTTACCCACATGAAACATGTTAAATTGAAAAACCAACATTCCTTCTTGGTAATGTAACAACAAAGGCTAGCAGCAAAAACCATTCCAAAATATCAAAGCTGTACAAAACATAGGGTGAAAAAAATTTGCAGTAGGCGTGTAAGGTGTTTATATATGAATGTCAGGTGGAAAAAAGACTACAATTGGTTTTACAAGAATAAGGAGGTTGTCAATTGCCTGTGAACCTAAAGACCAATATGTTTTGACCCCCCTACTCTAAATGTCAACTAATGTATGGCAGCAGGAGAGCCTGCTCAAACCCCTTGAGATGTACCATCTCCTTTTAGGATAACCAAAAGGGCCTCGTTTTAGGGCCTGCTTATCTGTCATTTTGTTACGATGTGGAGTGAAAATAAGTCCTCCCTGGCTAACAAGCAGGAGCACTTGATGGCAGAGTAGGATTGTACTTTAAGAAGAGGGCTCTGATCATTGGATACATCTTTGGCTGTTTTCATGGCTCCCCTCTCTTCATCAGCCACCACAGTCGTAGACTTTGGGATGGTGGAAGCCGCGATCCTTGCCTCATGGGAGGCCACCAGATCGAGTGTCAGTGGCTTTTATAACAGCACGTGGGTCAACTTTTCAGATAACTTGGCTTTTAGACTGAGAATGGTGGGATCTATGTACCCAAAGTACCAGCTCCCTGGAGCAGGTTGATTGAGTGGGCAAGAGGTTTCAGAATGGCTGTGTACTCTTTTAGGAACATTGTCTCTTGAGGAAGCAGTTTGGCCACTTTGAGCTGGTCACAGATTCCATTGAGCTGACTCTCAGTGAGACTCATCAACTTCTCGATTGCGTGATACTCTGAGCTCCACCTAGTCACTGAAGGTACCAAACATCTCATTTGGGCAATTTCCTCAATTGCATCAGCAGCACCTGATGAGCAATGAGCCTTATTCCAGATTGCAGCACATTAGGACATTGCACTTCTGTTTAATATTCGAGAAACGCCCTGTGAGGCAGCTATGTCAAGATCTCCTCCTGAAGAACTGCAGAGACATCAGTAAACTGCACATCATCTGTGCTATCCATCTCATCATCCATTTCACACCCTCCATATTCATTGGAGGCCTTAAGGGGGGCCGCTATATTATGTAAAAAATATATTTTTGAAAGTTTCAAAAATTAAAATAATATACATTAATATGAATGCAACATTTGAATAGCAAAGATAAATTGGCCTTATTGTGAAAAATATATACATTTACACATTGAAGATAAGTTTACTACAGATAAGTTAGCCACTATGGTAGCTGTACAGGTAAGCTCAAGGAGTCACTGCGCCTTAATGTATGTTTAACATTAAAACATGATGCATAAATAATTTTAATTTCTTTTCATCCATTCTGCCCAGTTTTATATGCAACTCAATAGTATACAATATATGCATTAGGGGGTCCCTACTTGCTCTCTCTTCCAGCTTAGGGGTCCCTGGCCTAAAACCTGTTGAAGACCCCTGCCTTAACAAAATTGCTAGTGACTGTGGCACTGACTTTGCCTTGGATCTGGAGTTCTGCATGACTCTGACTCACTTTGGCAGCAATGACATCATAGGTGTGGCGGCCCCTTATCCTTTTACATGCCAACGCAGCAGACTTTCGATCTGATGTCTCCGGCTCAATCCAGTGACACGTGATTCCCATGAACCTCCTATGATGAGCCGTCCATATATCTGCTGTTGTGCACACGGTTTGAACATCCTGAAGAGTTTCAGGAAGTGCCTCCTTCATATTTTGAGATCCCTTTCAATACGCTGCATCAGTGTTTTTCTGCACACGGGTGTCCTACCCCCACTAATTCCTGCAATCATCTCACGGAATCAGGCATTGTCCACTAATGAAAATAGATAGACAGATAGATAGATAGATAGATAGATAGATAGATAGATGGATAGATAGATAGATAGATAGATAGATGGATAGATAGATAGATAGATAGATAGATAGATAGATAGATAGATAGATAGATAGATAGATAGATAGATAGATAGATAGATAGATAGATAGCACTTTAATGTCCGTATACACGGAAATTTGTCTTGCAATACAAGCTCCAACAATCAACACACAACAACCTAAAATCAAAGAGTTAAAAACATAGAGGCATCAATAAAACATAAATAGATACTTAATTAATATGAGGGGGCCCCTGCTCTGCAAGAGTGGTTTTAAATAGCCATAAATATATAGATAAAAGTGAAAGTGAGGGGGGACGGACGGACTATCACTTCTTTGCTATCCTGTGTTGATTCAGCAGAGATATTGACAGAGGAACAAATGAGTGTTTATATATTTGTTCTTTCTGTAGTCTGGGACCCTATAGCGCCTCCCGGAGGGCAGGGGTTGGTACTCCCCATGCAACACATGGGAAGAGTCCAGGGAGATTTTGTCAGCCAGTCTGACGGTGTTCGTGGCTTTCAGGACTGCACATCTGCAATTATGAACTGAAGAACTGAGGAGTTTACTTTCCTTTGGGTGATGGCTGAGGTGCTGAGTGCTGCTTGTTTGAGAGGAGGTGTGGTGGGTGTGGCACTCGGTTCACCACCATCATCTGATGCCATTTCTGCTCTTTGGAAGACACTGGAATGCTTCCTCTAAAATAAAGAAAGACAGAAAGAGCACAAATTAATAACACTGAAATTGTTTTAGCACTATCCTGAACCCATTCTGCATGGAAGCATTTAAACATATAAAAGCTTCCACAGTACCTTTAATAACAAGCACCCGAACAAGCTGATTGTTGTATTTGTAGTCCCAAACTGCATACTACAAAAATCTAACCGCAGTCTAAGCTACCACGAGCTAATTTAGCTAACGTTAGCTAGCATGTGAAACGGGGCTAGTCTTTCAACGGCTCTGGGGCTAGTACATCAGCACGTAGAAGAATGTAAAGTCACACATCAACTCAACTAAGCAGGTAGCTACCTGATACAACTATAAAATAGCAAGGTGACCAGTAAAACTACAGCAGACGACTACCCCTGGCTAATTAAAATAACTTACTTTAATAATTACCTAAAATAATAGGAGTAATTTGGACGCTGTAAGGAGGTTGGTTGCTGGCAAGTAGAGGCTGCACTGCACAGTTATATTTAGTTCTCCCTTCTCTTTCTTTAATGTGAAATGCTGTTTGAATTTCCAAGATAGAAACCATTCCTGCCCTGGCTCTGTTGTGCCGGTTCCGACTCCATTGTGACTGATCACGCAAACCGCGCATTTTTTCGTTTTCATATCGGGGCTTCTGGGAAATGCATAGTTTATTCGGAGAGGGAATAAACTTGTGAAAACAGAGAAGTATCGTCATGTAATCCATTGATTTCAACAATGTAACTTTATTCTAAATACCAACTATTTAAATTATAACTGTAACGGAATACAGTTAGTCATAACTTGTATTCTGAATACATAACATGTATTACGTTACTCCCCAACACTGTTTGTGTTTGTGTTAAAGTGTTGTGTTTGTGTTAAAGGGTTGTGTTTGTGTTAAAGCGTTGTGTTTGTGTTAAAGTGTTGTGTTAAAGGGTTGTGTTTGTGTTAAAGGGTTGTGTTTGTGTTTGTGTTAAAGTGTTGTGTTTGTGTTAAAGTGTTGTGTTTGTGTTAAAGTGTTGTGTTTGTGTTAAAGCGTTGTGTTTGTGTTAAAGTGTTGTGTTTGTGTTAAAGCGTTGTGTTTGTGTTAAAGTGTTGTGTTTGTGTTAAAGCGTTGTGTTTGTGTTAAAGCGTTGTGTTTGTGTTAAAGCGTTGTGTTTGTGTTAAAGTGTTGTGTTTGTGTTAAAGCGTTGTGTTTGTGTTTGTGTTAAAGCGTTGTGTTTGTGTTAAAGCGTTGTGTTTGTGTTAAAGCGTTGTGTTTGTGTTAAAGCGTTGTGTTTGTGTTAAAGGGTTGTGTTTGTGTTAAAGCGTTGTGTTTGTGTTAAAGGGTTGTGTTTGTGTTAAAGCGTTGTGTTTGTGTTAAAGTGTTGTGTTTGTGTTAAAGCGTTGTGTTTGTGTTTGTGTTAAAGTGTTGTGTTTGTGTTAAAGCGTTGTGTTTGTGTTAAAGCGTTGTGTTTGTGTTAAAGCGTTGTGTTTGTGTTAAAGGGTTGTGTTTGTGTTAAAGCGTTGTGTTTGTGTTTGTGTTAAAGCGTTGTGTTTGTGTTAAAGCTTTGTGTTTGTGTTAAAGTGTTGTGTTTGTGTTAAAGCGTTGTGTTTGTGTTAAAGGGTTGTGTTTGTGTTAAAGTGTTGTGTTAAAGGGTTGTGTTTGTTTTAAAGGGTTGTGTTTGTGTTAAAGTGTTGTGTTTGTGTTAAAGTGTTGTGTTTGTGTTAAAGCGTTGTGTTTGTTTTAAAGGGTTGTGTTTGTGTTAAAGCGTTGTGTTTGTGTTAAAGTGTTGTGTTTGTGTTAAAGCGTTGTGTTTGTGTTAAAGCGTTGTGTTTGTGTTAAAGTGTTGTGTTTGTGTTAAAGGGTTGTGTTTGTGTTAAAGGGTTGTGTTTGTGTTAAAGTGTTGTGTTTGTGTTAAAGTGTTGTGTTTATGTTAAAGTGTTGTTTTTGTGTTAAAGGGTTGTGTTTGTGTTAAAGTGTTGTGTTTGTGTTAAAGTGTTGTGTTTATGTTAAAGTGTTGTTTTTGTGTTAAAGGGTTGTGTTTGTGTTTGTGTTAAAGCGTCGTGTTTGTGTTTGTGTTAAAGTGTTGTGTTTGTGTTAAAGGGTTGTGTTTGTGTTAAAGGGTTGTGTTTGTGTGTTGTGTGTGTGTGTGTGTGTGTGTGTGTGTGTGTGTGTGTGTGTGTGTGTGTGGTCTGTGTGTGTCAGGAGGTGTGGTCCCAGCAGCAGCAGCTGAGGGACCGTGAGCTGAGGAAGCTGACTGAGCGCGTGCAGAAGCTGCGGGAGGAGCGCGAGCAGCTGAGCGAGGAGGTGAAGCAGCTCCGAGATCACAACTACAGCCTGATGGTGGACATCAACACCCTGGGGGGGGAGAAGAGCACCGCCCTGCTGGCCAACAGGGACATGCAGATAGAGGTGAGAGCTCCGAGCACGACAGACAGACAGACAGACAGACAGACAGGCAGGCAGGCAGACAGACAGACAGACAGTATGACACAGTAGTGAT
>JABUOV010000089.1:47500-72500 GCA_025617405.1 Perca schrenkii
AGTTAATATATTATATTATATTATTATATCATTATACAGAGACAGGAAACACTGATTATCTAAATGTAAATTGGGAAATCTCTGTGTGATTATCTACTGTAAGCTGCCTATACCAAATAGTTTGAAAGTGAAAGGAAAAGATGAGATGGTATACTCAAATGTTTAAAGATCCTTTGTACAATTTTTGTCACCGCTTGACATTTCACTGATTTACACGAGGCGTATTGAAGATTAAAGCAACACCAAAGGTTCTTTTGTACCTTAAAGTGGTTTCAGTGGTTCATCAACTCGTAACAGGGTGAACGTTCCTCTACCGGCTATACAAGTTTACCAGATCAGGTAGTGGATCTGTAGTTCCAGTGAGACATAAGAAACTACAATGGACAATTCCACTTCCAAAATGTAGGGGGGACCGAAGAGGAAAAAGGTCTTTGGTGTTGCTTTAAATATTAAGATTATTTAAACTGCCAAACATGTTCTAGTAGGAACACAGAATACAAGTAAGTAGGGATGCTCGATTTTGGTAAAAAAATATAATCACAATTATTTTGGTCAATATTAAAATCTCAATAATTTAACACGATTATTCGTTGACTTTTGAAAAGATGTTGCAATTATTGAACTTAAAAAATACAGTGGGAAAAGTTAAATAAGTAAAAACCAGCTAGAACTGTGAAATTTGCCTAATACTTTTCCTATTTAAACTTTAGTTTTTTCATTCAGAACACAAGTGAAAATGAGAATTTACTTGCAAAACTTACTGAGCAAAATAATCGTTTTCTCGATTATTCGGTTTTTGTGAGCATTGGGAGCTGAAATCATAATCACGATTGAATTTCAATTAATTGCACAGCCCTACAAGTTAGTGTGACCCTGAATGTGTCACGGTTAACACGATAACACAGCAGAACTACAGGAAGTCTGATTTAAAATCCTTAAACGTTTTATGAATATATGTGCGTTTGTTTCCAGATGTTGTTGGGTATAAACAGTCTCTGCTGGGTGCGTATTAGGGGACCACTAAGGTCTATATAAAAGAGACTTCAGATACAGTATTAGGGGACCACTAAGGTCTATATAAAAGAGACTTCAGATACAGTATTAGGGGGACCACTAAGGTCTATATAAAAGAGACTTCAGATACAGTATTAGGGGACCACTAAGGTCTATATAAAAGAGACTTCAGATACAGTATTAGGGGACCACTAAGGTCTATATAAAAGAGACTTCAGATACAGTATTAGGGGGACCACTAAGGTCTATATAAAAGAGACTTCAGATACAGTATTAGGGGACCACTAAGGTCTATATAAAAGAGACTTCAGATACAGTATTAGGGGACCACTAAGGTCTATATAAAAGAGACTTCAGATACAGTATTAGGGGACCACTAAGGTCTATATAAAAGAGACTTCAGATACAGTATTAGGGGACCACTAAGGTCTATATAAAAGAGACTTCAGATACAGTATTAGAGGGACCACTAAGGTCTATATAAAAGAGACTTCAGATACAGTATTAGGGGACCACTAAGGTCTATATAAAAGAGACTTCAGATACAGTATTAGGGGACCACTAAGGTCTATATAAAAGAGACTTCAGATACAGTATTAGGGGACCACTAAGGGTCTATATAAAAGAGACTTCAGATACAGTATTAGGGGGACCACTAAGGGTCTATATAAAAGAGACTTCAGATACAGTATTAGGGGACCACTAAGGTCTATATAAAAGAGACTTCAGATACAGTATTAGGGGACCACTAAGGTCTATATAAAAGAGACTTCAGATACAGTATTAGGGGGACCACTAAGGTCTATATAAAAGAGACTTCAGATACAGTATTAGGGGGACCACTAAGGTCTATATAAAAGAGACTTCAGATACAGTATTAGGGGACCACTAAGGTCTATATAAAAGAGACTTCAGATACAGTATTAGGGGGACCACTAAGGTCTATATAAAAGAGACTTCAGATACAGTATTAGGGGACCACTAAGGTCTATATAAAAGAGACTTCAGATACAGTATTAGGGGACCACTAAGGTCTATATAAAAGAGACTTCAGATACAGTATTAGAGGGACCACTAAGGTCTATATAAAAGAGACTTCAGATACAGTATTAGGGGACCACTAAGGTCTATATAAAAGAGACTTCAGATACAGTATTAGGGGACCACTAAGGTCTATATAAAAGAGACTTCAGATACAGTATTAGGGGACCACTAAGGTCTATATAAAAGAGACTTCAGATACAGTATTAGGGGGACCACTAAGGTCTATATAAAAGAGACTTCAGATACAGTATTAGGGGACCACTAAGGTCTATATAAAAGAGACTTCAGATACAGTATTAGGGGACCACTAAGGTCTATATAAAAGAGACTTCAGATACAGTATTAGGGGACCACTAAGGTCTATATAAAAGAGACTTCAGATACAGTATTAGGGGGACCACTAAGGTCTATATAAAAGAGACTTCAGATACAGTATTAGGGGACCACTAAGGTCTATATAAAAGAGACTTCAGATACAGTATTAGGGGACCACTAAGGTCTATATAAAAGAGACTTCAGATACAGTATTAGGGGACCACTAAGGTCTATATAAAAGAGACTTCAGATACAGTATTAGGGGACCACTAAGGTCTATATAAAAGAGACTTCAGATACAGTATTAGAGGGACCACTAAGGTCTATATAAAAGAGACTTCAGATACAGTATTAGGGGGACCACTAAGGTCTATATAAAAGAGACTTCAGATACAGTATTAGGGGACCACTAAGGTCTATATAAAAGAGACTTCAGATACAGTATTAGGGGGACCACTAAGGGTCTATATAAAAGAGACTTCAGATACAGTATTAGGGGGACCACTAAGGGTCTATATAAAAGAGACTTCAGATACAGTATTAGGGGGACCACTAAGGTCTATATAAAAGAGACTTAAGATACAGTATTAGGGGACCACTAAGGTCTATATAAAAGAGACTTCAGATACAGTATTAGGGGACCACTAAGGTCTATATAAAAGAGACTTCAGATACAGTATTAGGGGACCACTAAGGTCTATATAAAAGAGACTTCAGATACAGTATTAGGGGACCACTAAGGTCTATATAAAAGAGACTTCAGATACAGTATTAGGGGGACCACTAAGGTCTATATAAAAGAGACTTCAGATACAGTATTAGGGGGACCACTAAGGTCTATATAAAAGAGACTTCAGATACAGTATTAGGGGACCACTAAGGTCTATATAAAAGAGACTTCAGATACAGTATTAGGGGGACCACTAAGGTCTATATAAAAGAGACTTCAGATACAGTATTAGAGGACCACTAAGGTCTATATAAAAGAGACTTCAGATACAGTATTAGGGGGACCACTAAGGGTCTATATAAAAGAGACTTCAGATACAGTATTAGGGGACCACTAAGGTCTATATAAAAGAGACTTAAGATACAGTATTAGGGGACCACTAAGGTCTATATAAAAGAGACTTCAGATACAGTATTAGGGGACCACTAAGGTCTATATAAAAGAGACTTCAGATACAGTATTAGGGGACCACTAAGGTCTATATAAAAGAGACTTCAGATACAGCATTATATACTATATAAGGTTAGCCTACATAATAAAATATCTTACAAAAGCATCCAAAGAGAACAGTCTCTGCTGGGTGCATTTGTTTCCAGATGTTGTCGGGTATAAAGAGTCTGCCGGGTGCATTTTTTTCCAGATGTTGTCAGGTGTAAACAGTCTGCCGGGTGCGTTTGTTTCCAGATGTTGCCGGGTGTAAACAGTCTCTTCTGGTTGCGTTTGTTTCAGAGCATGGAGGAGAAGGAGGAGTTGCAGCTGCTGTGTGCTCAGCTGAAGGGAGACGGCCGGATGTACCGCCAACGAAACAAACAAACCCTCCGACAGCTGGAGGAGGTGATCCGAGAGAGAGACAAGGTGAGAAGATGCATTTTTGGATAATGGGGTTCTCAGGACGATCGTTGTACCTTAAACTTTCAGGTCCATCTTCTGTTCTCAGACACATTTCAGAGGCTCATGTAAATCATATTGTAATATTCCAGACTGATCTTATGAAGTGGCATATGTATGACACGTTAATTCGTATGCCATTATTAGCGTGTTATCAAGACGCATACTCGCTTTTTAGCGTGTTTATCCACGCTGTTTAGCCTCCATTGACTCACATTACCTTACTATTTTTATTATTTTTTATTATTTTTTATTATTATTTTTTATTATTATTATGAGTACAAGGTCCAACAAGTAAATGTGCCAGATTTAGCTTTACAGGCTAATTTTCTAATCTGCAGTCCCTAGACTTTCACCCATGAGACTGGGGATCGTGTCACGTTTCCTAAACTCAACCGCGGCTTTTTTTGCGATTACATCGCCAAGTATCTGTACGCATTTTGAGCTATCCACGTGTATGTCTACATCCGCCGTAGACGTACACGTGGATAGCTCAAAATGCGTACAGATAACATGCCACTTGGCTTTGGGGAAGTGGGCGTGTATGTTTACGCGAAGTCATTAAACCACGTTGAATATTCAGTATTTAAGGGCAATTGCTACTTAAAGCGTAGCTTCAGTTTCCTCCAGTGTGACCCTGTCTTCTCATGTTTTTGTGCCTGATGTGAACAACCTTTGACATTGGTCCAGTAACAGGTCAATAAATCATGTTAACCCTCCGGTTTCCTCTGGTCAAATTTGACTACTCACTATATCAAAAATTTGTGTTTCTTTCAAAAAGTTATCCCAAAAAAATAACGTGGATGGTTCCGTACAACATACTTTAGTGTAAAATAAATGATCAGTTCCATTCTTTCAATTAATTTGGGTATTTTATTAGATTTTATAGCATTTGAATACAAATTGATAGAAGGTTGAAAAAAGTGACAAAAATGCTTCAAACACGTTGGAAAAAACAAGAAATGTTTTTAAAAAATCGATAGTGACATCAGAAAAAGCTTCAAAAACTTGATTAAAAAAAAGAAAAAACTTCAAAAACATAAATAAAAATAAAATCAACATCAACAAAGACATCATAAAAAGTGACAAAGGACTTGGGGGAAAAAAGCTTCAAAACGTCAAAAAAGCCATTAAAGTGTTGAAAAACCGACCAAAAAACAGTTTTGATTTTGACCCAGAATGAGTAAAAGCTGCGTTGTCAACGGGACAACAACACGAGGGTTAAAGGGAGACGCCACCGTTTGTTGAAACAGGGCTTATCCCGGTCTCCCCTAGCTGTAGAAAGGTGGGCCAACGCATCGTTTTAGTGCGGTGCAACACCGGCAGCGTCACCGCTAGTTAGCTTAGCATAGTGAATGGAATCCTATGTTGCCGGTTAGCATGTTGTGAGTAAAAGTGAGCCAACAAAAGACAAAAAAAACAACCTTATTACTTGCACTGAGACAAAAAATGCGTTGGCCCACCTATCTACAGCCAGGGTAGACAGTGATAAGCCCTATTTCACCTATCTACAGCTAGGGAGACCGTGATAAGCCCTATTTCACCTATCTACAGCCAGGGTAGACAGTGATAAGCCCTATTTCAACTATCTACAGCTAGGGTAGACCATGATAAGCCCTATTTCACCTATCACCTCTTTCTCTTTCTGCTCTCAACGAAGGCGGTCGCATTTCTCTCCCTCTCCCTACCAGGCCTACCCTGCTTGCTATCTTGTCTCGTGTTGTCTGCTGTTACTTGTACTTATAGAGTCTCTCTCTGCACTGCTCCTAAACTACGAATTATGGATTTGATCAACTGGTCTCTCAGCGCAATTGACACCATCTTCTCGACGAGAAGCTCCGGTTCGGGGGAACCTGACTGCCCTGCCGGAACGTTCGCAGCTGGCTACACGATGGACGCGTGGGAGAGGTGGCGGGTCGTGTGTCTGGCGGTTCTTTCCGTGGAGGACATTGAAGATATCTAGCTATTCGGAACTATGATAACAGGTCTTTTTGCTGATTGGCTCAGGCATTGCCCTGGTTTATCGAGAAATTAAAGTGAAGACGGGAACAGAGCAAAATGCCAGGCTGCCCGTCATGGTTGAAGCTGTGGGCAGAGCTGTCGGAACTCAAATTGTGACTCTGAACTCCATGAGCCACAAATTGGATACTGTGATTATCATGGGCCCAAAACTGGATACCATCTTGGGGAGACAGTCAGCTCTGGACAAGTTGGACAAGTTGGACGAGATCTTGGGGAAACTCACGGCTTTGGCAAGGAAATTTGATCGTTACGGAGACCAGAGGGGACATTTCAGAGAAGTCGGGAGTGACTAACCTGCCGGCTCCTCGCCCCAAGACAAAACAAATTCCAACCTTATCTTTTCGGCTCCCCAACAGCGCTGGCCTTGGCCAAGGCCGGTGTTGGATACTCACTCCCCTCGGAGCTCTACAGCGAGTCACACTCTTCATTTCCCCCACCTGACTCCCCACTGACACCTGTTGATTGTTGACTCGTACTGGGTCCTGTTTCAAGGCTGACTCCATGGCAACTGGCTGTGTATCGCAATGACAATCGTGCGGACTGAGTAAACCTGATTACGGGGGGCCAGACGTAGCTTGACTAATCAGGCCTACACATACACGAACTTTGACATACATACAGATTTGCAACTACACCTCCACCCCCTACCCAGCGCCTTCACCGCTTCTTCCCCAGTCAGGCGGGCAGGTCTGGGCCAGCGCCTTGGCTGGCTGCAGGACCAGATGTCTGTTTGCCTGTCCTGACTACCTCTTACTCCATCACCCCCATCCCAATGCACCCAAGATCCCACCCTTACTGCGTGTCCTGTTATAATGTTATGTTGTGTTATGTGCAGCAGTGCAAATGTACTGTTATGTGGTGTTATGTGCAGCAGTGCAAATGTACTGACTGTGTGCTTATGTGCTGAGGTGTTTTTTCCTGTTCCCACACTGTTCTTATTTTATGAGGATAGTCTGAGAACGGCTTTTTTATTCCCTCTCCTCTCCCAATGTCTTGCTGTATCTGTTGCGAGGGTTAGAGAGAGCTGTGATGGCGCCCGCGATATGGCGACTCGTGTGTTTGTGTATGTTGCTTTAATGATTTTAATGCGATTTGCACTTACGATACCAAGACACATCCCTCGTGTGTGTAAAACATACTTGGCAATAAAGCTTTTCTGATTCTGATTCTGGATTCTGATTCTACAGCTAGGGGGAGACCATGATAAGACCTATTTCACCTCCATCTACAGCTAGGGTAGACTGTGATAAGACCTATTTCACCTATCTACAGCTAGAGGAGACCATGATAAGACCTATTTCACACCATCTCACAGCTAGGGGAGACCGTGATAAGATTCCTATTTCACCTATCTACAGCTAGAGGAGACCATGATAGTTTCTCCTATTTCACCTATCTACAGCTAGTAGACCATGATAAGCCCTATTTCACCTATCTACAGCTAGAGGAGACCGTGATAAGCTCTATTTCACCTATCTACAGCTAGAGGAGACCATGATAAGACCTATTTCACCTATCTACAGCTAGGGTAGACCATGATAAGCCCCTATTTCACCCATCTCACAGCCAGAGGAGACCATGATAAGACCTATTTCACCTATCTACAGCTAGGGTAGACCATGATAAGCCCTATTTCACCTATCTACAGCTAGAGGAGACCATGATAAGCCCTATTTCACCCATCTACAGCTAGAGGAGACCTTGATAAGCCCTATTTCACCTATCTACAGCTAGGGTAGACCATGATAAGACCTATTTCACCTATCTACAGCTAGGGTAGACCATGATAAGACCTATTTCACCTATCTACAGCTAGAGGAGACCATGATAAGACCTATTTCACCTATCTACAGCTAGGGGAGACCATGATAAGCCCTATTTCACCTATCTACAGCTAGAGGAGACCATGATAAGCCCTATTTCACCTATCTACAGCTAGAGGAGACCATGATAAGACCTATTTCACCTATCTACAGCTAGGGGAGACCATGATAAGACCTATTTCTCACCTATCTACAGCCAGAGACCGTGATAAGCCCTATTTCACCTATTCACAGCTAGAGGAGACCGTGATAAGCCCTATTTCACCTATCTCCAGCTAGAGGAGACCATGATAAGACCTATTTCACCTATCTACAGCTAGAGGAGACCATGATAAACCCTATTTCACCTATCTACAGCTAGAGGAGACCATGATAAGCCCTATTTCACCTATCTACAGCTAGAGGAGACCATGATATGACCTATTTCACCTATCTACAGCTAGAGGAGACCATGATAAACCCTATTTCACCCTATCTACAGCCAGGGGAGACCGTGATAAGACCTATTTCACCTATCTACAGCCAGGGAGACCGTGATAAGACCTATTTCACCTATCTACAGCTAGAGGAGACCATGATAAAACCTATTTCACCTATCTACAGCTAGAGGAGACCGTGATAAGACCTATTTCACCTAATTATACAGAGACAGGAAACACTGATTATCTAAATGTAAATTGGGAAATCTCTGTGTGATTATCTACTGTAAGCTGCCTATACCAAATAGTTTGAAAGTGAAAGGAAAAGATGAGATGGTATACTCAAATGTTTAAAGATCCTTTGTACAATTTTTGTCACCGCTTGACATTTCACTGATTTACACGAGGCGTATTGAATATTAAAGCAACACCAAAGGTTCTTTTGTACCTTAAAGTGGTTTCAGTGGTTCATCAACTCGTAACAGGGTGAACGTTCCTCTACCGGCTATACAAGTTTACCAGATCAGGTAGTGGATCTGTAGTTCCAGTGAGACATAAGAAACTACAATGGACAATTCCACTTCCAAAATGTAGGGGGACCGAAGAGGAAAAGGTCTTTGGTGTTGCTTTAAATATTAAGATTATTTAAACTGCCAAACATGTTCTAGTAGGAACACAGAATACAAGTAAGTAGGGATGCTCGATTTTGGTAAAAAATATAATCACAATTATTTTGGTCAATATTAAAATCTCAATAATTTAACACGATTATTCGTTGACTTTTGAAAAGATGTTGCAATTATTGAACTTAAAAATACAGTGGGAAAAGTTAAATAAGTAAAAACCAGCTAGAACTGTGAAATTTGCCTAATACTTTTCCTATTTAAACTTTAGTTTTTTCATTCAGAACACAAGTGAAAATGAGAATTTACTTGCAAAACTTACTGAGCAAAATAATCGTTTTTCTCGATTATTCGGTTTTTGTGAGCATTGGGAGCTGAAATCATAATCACGATTGAATTTCAATTAATTGCACAGCCCTACAAGTTAGTGTGACCCTGAATGTGTCACGGTTAACACGATAACACAGCAGAACTACAGGAAGTCTGATTTAAAATCCTTAAACGTTTTATGAATATATGTGCGTTTGTTTCCAGATGTTGTTGGGTATAAACAGTCTCTGCTGGGTGCGTATTAGGGGACCACTAAGGTCTATATAAAAGAGACTTCAGATACAGTATTAGGGGACCACTAAGGTCTATATAAAAGAGACTTCAGATACAGTATTAGGGGGACCACTAAGGTCTATATAAAAGAGACTTCAGATACAGTATTAGGGGACCACTAAGGTCTATATAAAAGAGACTTCAGATACAGTATTAGGGGACCACTAAGGTCTATATAAAAGAGACTTCAGATACAGTATTAGGGGACCACTAAGGTCTATATAAAAGAGACTTCAGATACAGTATTAGAGGACCACTAAGGTCTATATAAAAGAGACTTCAGATACAGTATTAGGGGACCACTAGGGTCTATATAAAAGAGACTTCAGATACAGTATTAGGGGACCACTAAGGTCTATATAAAAGAGACTTAAGATACAGTATTAGGGGACCACTAAGGCCCATATAAAAGAGACTTCAGATACAGTATTAGGGGACCACTAAGGTCTATATAAAAGAGACTTCAGATACAGCATTATATACTATATAAGGTTAGCCTACATAATAAAATATCTTACAAAAGCATCCAAAGAGAACAGTCTCTGCTGGGTGCATTTGTTTCCAAATGTTGTCGGGTATAAAGAGTCTGCCGGGTGCATTTTTTTCCAGATGTTGTCAGGTGTAAACAGTCTGCCGGGTGCGTTTGTTTCCAGATGTTGCCGGGTGTAAACAGTCTCTTCTGGTTGCGTTTGTTTCAGAGCATGGAGGAGAAGGAGGAGTTGCAGCTGCTGTGTGCTCAGCTGAAGGGAGACGGCCGGATGTACCGCCAACGAAACAAACAAACCCTCCGACAGCTTGAGGAGGTGATCCGAGAGAGAGACAAGGTGAGAAGATGCATTTTTGGATAATGGGGTTCTCAGGACGATCGTTGTACCTTAAACTTTCAGGTCCATCTTCTGTTCTCAGACACATTTCAGAGGCTCATGTAAATCATATTGTAATATTCCAGACTGATCTTATGAAGTGGCATATGTATGACACGTTAATTCGTATGCCATTATTAGCGTGTTATCAAGACGCATACTCACTTTTTAGCGTGTTTATCCACGCTGTTTAGCCTCCATTGACTCACATTACCTTACTATTTTTATTATTTTTATTATTTTTATTATTATTTTTATTATTATTATGAGTACAAGGTCCAACAAGTAAATGTGCCAGATTTAGCTTTACAGGCTAATTTTCTAATCTGCAGTCCCTAGACTTTCACCCATGAGACTGGGGATCGTGTCACGTTTCCTAAACTCAACCGCGGCTTTTTTGCGATTACACGCCAAGTATCTGTACGCATTTTGAGCTATCCACGTGTATGTCTACATCCGCCGTAGACGTACACGTGGATAGCTCAAAATGCGTACAGATAACATGCCACTTGGCTTTGGGGAAGTGGGCGTGTATGTTTACGCGAAGTCATTAAACCACGTTGAATATTCAGTATTTAAGGGCAATTGCTACTTAAAGCGTAGCTTCAGTTTCCTCCAGTGTGACCCTGTCTTCTCATGTTTTTGTGCCTGATGTGAACAACCTTTGACATTGGTCCAGTAACAGGTCAATAAATCATGTTAACCCTCCGGTTTCCTCTGGTCAAATTTGACTACTCACTATATCAAAAATTTGTGTTTCTTTCAAAAAGTTATCCCAAAAAAATAACGTGGATGGTTCCGTACAACATACTTTAGTGTAAAATAAATGATCAGTTCCATTCTTTCAATTAATTTGGGTATTTTATTAGATTTTATAGCATTTGAATACAAATTGATAGAAGGTTGAAAAAAAGTGACAAAAAATGCTTCAAACACGTTGGAAAAAAACAAGAAATGTTTTTTAAAAAATCGATAGTGACATCAGAAAAAAGCTTCAAAAACTTGATTAAAAAAAAGAAAAAACTTCAAAAACATAAATAAAAATAAAATCAACATCAACAAAGACATCATAAAAAGTGACAAAGGACTTGGGGGAAAAAAGCTTCAAAACGTCAAAAAAGCCATTAAAGTGTTGAAAAACCGACCAAAAAACAGTTTTGATTTTGACCCAGAATGAGTAAAAGCTGCGTTGTCAACGGGACAACAACACGAGGGTTAAAGGGAGACGCCACCGTTTGTTGAAACAGGGCTTATCCCGGTCTCCCCTAGCTGTAGAAAGGTGGGCCAACGCATCGCTTTTAGTGCGGTGCAACACCGGCAGCGTCACCGCTAGTTAGCTTAGCATAGTGAATGGAATCCTATGTTGCCGGTTAGCATGTTGTGAGTAAAAGTGAGCCAACAAAAGACAAAAAAAACAACCTTATTACTTGCACTGAGACAAAAAATGCGTTGGCCCACCTATCTACAGCCAGGGTAGACAGTGATAAGCCCTATTTCACCTATCTACAGCTAGGGGAGACCGTGATAAGCCCTATTTCACCTATCTACAGCCAGGGTAGACAGTGATAAGCCCTATTTCACCTATCTACAGCTAGGGTAGACCATGATAAGCCCTATTTCACCTATCACCTCTTTCTCTTTCTGCTCTCAACGAAGGCGGTCGCATTTCTCTCCCTCTCCCTACCAGGCCTACCCTGCTTGCTATCTTGTCTCGTGTTGTCTGCTGTTACTTGTACTTATAGAGTCTCTCTCTCTGCACTGCTCCTAAACTACGAATTATGGATTTGATCAACTGGTCTCTCAGCGCAATTGACACCATCTTCTCGACGAGAAGCTCGGGTTCGGGGGAACCTGACTGCCCTGCCGGAACGTTCGCAGCTGGCTACACGATGGACGCGTGGGAGAGGTGGCGGGTCGTGTGTCTGGCGGTTCTTTCCGTGGAGGACATTGAAGATATCTACCTATTCGGAACTATGATAACAGGTCTTTTGCTGATTGGCTCAGGCATTGCCCTGGTTTATCGAGAAATTAAAGTGAAGACGGGAACAGAGCAAAATGCCAGGCTGCCCGTCATGGTTGAAGCTGTGGGCAGAGCTGTCGGAACTCAAATTGTGACTCTGAACTCCATGAGCCACAAATTGGATACTGTGATTATCATGGGCCCAAAACTGGATACCATCTTGGGGAGACAGTCAGCTCTGGACAAGTTGGACAAGTTGGACGAGATCTTGGGGAAACTCACGGCTTTGGCAAGGAAATTTGATCGTTACGGAGACCAGAGGGGACATTTCAGAGAAGTCGGGAGTGACTAACCTGCCGGCTCCTCGCCCCAAGACAAAACAAATTCCAACCTTATCTTTTCGGCTCCCGAACAGCGCTGGCCTTGGCCAAGGCCGGTGTTGGATACTCACTCCCCTCGGAGCTCTACAGCGAGTCACACTCTTCATTTCCCCACCTGACTCCCACTGACACCTGTTGATTGTTGACTCGTACTGGGTCCTGTTTCAAGGCTGACTCCATGGCAACTGGCTGTGTATCGCAATGACAATCGTGCGGACTGAGTAAACCTGATTACGGGGGGCCAGACGTAGCTTGACTAATCAGGCCTACACATACACGAACTTTGACATACATACAGATTTGCAACTACACCCCACCCCCCTACCCAGCGCCTTCACCGCTTCTTCCCCCCAGTCAGGCGGGCAGGTCTGGGCCAGCGCCTTTGGTTTGGCTGCAGGACCAGATGTCTGTTTGCCTGTCCTGGACTACCTCTACTCCATCACCCCCCATCCCAATGCACCCAAGATCCCACCCCATACTGCGTGTCCTGTTATAATGTTATGTTGTGTTATGTGCAGCAGTGCAAATGTACTGTTATGTGGTGTTATGTGCAGCAGTGCAAATGTACTGACTGTGTGCTTATGTGCTGAGGTGTTTTTTCCTGTTCCCACACTGTTCTTATTTTATGAGGATAGTCTGAGAACGGCTTTTTTATTCCCTCTCCTCTCCCAATGTCTTGCTGTATCTGTTGCGAGGGTTAGGAGAGAGTTGTGATGGCGCCGCATATGGCGACTCGGTGTGTTTGTGTATGTTGCTTTAATGATTTTAATGCGATTTGCACTTACGATACCAAGACACATCCCTCGTGTGTGTAAACATACTTGGCAATAAAGCTTTTCTGATTCTGATTCTGATTCTGATTCTACAGCTAGGGGAGACCATGATAAGACCTATTTCACCTATCTACAGCTAGGGTAGACTGTGATAAGACCTATTTCACCTATCTACAGCTAGAGGAGACCATGATAAGACCTATTTCACCTATCTACAGCTAGGGGAGACCGTGATAAGACCTATTTCACCTATCTACAGCTAGAGGAGACCATGATAAGCCCTATTTCACCTATCTACAGCTAGGGTAGACCATGATAAGCCCTATTTCACCTATCTACAGCTAGAGGAGACCGTGATAAGCCCTATTTCACCTATCTACAGCTAGAGGAGACCATGATAAGACCTATTTCACCTATCTACAGCTAGGGTAGACCATGATAAGCCCTATTTCACCTATCTACAGCTAGAGGAGACCATGATAAGCCCTATTTCACCTATCTACAGCTAGGGTAGACCATGATAAGCCCTATTTCACCTATCTACAGCTAGAGGAGACCATGATAAGCCCTATTTCACCTATCTACAGCTAGAGGAGACCATGATAAGACCTATTTCACCTATCTACAGCTAGGGTAGACCATGATAAGACCTATTTCACCTATCTACAGCTAGGGTAGACCATGATAAGACCTATTTCACCTATCTACAGCTAGAGGAGACCATGATAAGACCTATTTCACCTATCTACAGCTAGGGTAGACCATGATAAGCCCTATTTCACCTATCTACAGCTAGAGGAGACCATGATAAGCCCTATTTCACCTATCTACAGCTAGAGGAGACCATGATAAGACCTATTTCACCTATCTACAGCTAGGGGAGACCATGATAAGACCTATTTCACCTATCTACAGCTAGAGGAGACCGTGATAAGCCCTATTTCACCTATCTACAGCTAGAGGAGACCGTGATAAGCCCTATTTCACCTATCTACAGCTAGAGGAGACCGTGATAAGACCTATTTCACCTATCTACAGCTAGAGGAGACCATGATAAACCCTATTTCACCTATCTACAGCTAGAGGAGACCATGATAAGCCCTATTTCACCTATCTACAGCTAGAGGAGACCATGATATGACCTATTTCACCTATCTACAACTAGAGGAGACCATGATAAACCCTATTTCACCTATCTACAGCCAGGGGAGACCGTGATAAGACCTATTTCACCTATCTACAGCCAGGGGAGACCGTGATAAGACCTATTTCACCTATCTACAGCTAGAGGAGACCATGATAAAACCTATTTCACCTATCTACAGCTAGAGGAGACCGTGATAAGACCTATTTCACCTATCTACAGCTAGAGGAGACTGTGATAAGCCCTATTTCACCTATCTACAGCCAGGGGAGACCGTGATAAGACCTATTTCACCTATCTACAGCCAGGGGAGACCGTGATAAGACCTATTTCACCTATCTACAGCCAGGGGAGACCATGATAAGACCTATTTCACCTATCTACAGCTAGAGGAGACCATGATAAAACCTATTTCACCTATCTACAGCTAGAGGAGACCGTGATAAGACCTATTTCACCTATCTACAGCCAGGGGAGACCGCGATAAGACCTATTTCACCTATCTACAGCCAGGGGAGACCGCGATAAGACCTATTTCAACAAACGGTGGCGTATCCCTTTAAGAATATATTAAAAAAGACAGAAGGTGGCCGGTTAGCCCAGTTGGTAGAACGAGGTTTATTCCTCGACGCAGAAGGTCCAGGGTTAGAGTCCGACCTGAGTCTGTTTCCTGCATGTCTCCCCCCCCCCTCTCCCCTTTCATATCTCAGCTTTCCTGTCCAATAAAAAGAAAGAAAGGAAGACACAAAAATACAGACAGCCCCGAAATCCCAGTCACCAAACCCACCAGACTGCAGACTAAAACACAAACAAGGTAAAAGTTGCAAAGGTGTTGCTGATGATGTCATGAACAGTGTTGCCACAGTTACTTTGAAAAAGTAACTTAGTTACTTTACAGATTACTTGATTTTAAAAGTAACGAAGTTAGATTACTTAGTTACTTTATTAGTTACATTCAGCAGCTGCCGACAACCCCCCCACAGCCTCAACATAAAAATGACAACCGGTTTACTGTGAGGCAGCTCGGCATTCCCAGTAGTAGATCTGGTTTATTATGGCACCAAAGAGAGCCAGTCAGCCGTGTTTAAGGGACAGCATTTCCTCTACAACATAGGCCTACTGCCCGACCAACTTCTTCAACTGTCCACTTACTGGTTTTGCACCGGAGTCCAGCTTTAGTTGTTTGGGTGGTGGGGAACTCCTCTCTGCTTCGCTCCACCTGCTGGGACTTGCTCTGTAAGTTTGACTGCAGCGCTGCGACTCCAAATGTTTCTTCAAAGTTGACGTAGTGTTTTTGTAGCTAGATAGCACTTTGTCTCCACCAGCACAGAGTGTACGGACCTTAAAAGTGCCGTCTTTAGCTGACACAAACTCTAAATAGTGACTGTATTTCCATCTCTCTCCTCCCTCCATTGTTGTTTACGTTTGTGTCTCTGCGTGGTAACGTGAACTGTCCTCATGCTGAAAACGTGACTTGTCGCATACGTGACTTCACTCCCCGAGACGCAAGAAGAAAGCAAAAATATATATTTTTAATAAGGAAAATGACTAAAATAGTAACGCACAGTGACTTGGATAAGTAACTTTAATCTGATTACTGGTTTGGAAATAGTAACGCGTTAGATTACTCGTTACTGAAAAACGTGCTCAGATTAGAGTAACGAGTTACTAGTAACGCGTTACGTGGCATCACTGGTCATGAAGGTAAAGCGTGTGATTGGCTGTCCAGGCTCTGGCGTCGCGGGCGGAGCAGCAGGAGGAGGCGCGGCTGCTCCTGCAGGAGAAGGACCAGTACCGGGAGGCGGTCCGACAGCTGACGGAGCGATCTGATAGGCTGGAGCTGCTGCTGCTCAGCACGCAGGGGGAGGAGCTACAGCTGAGGACACGCCTCCGCAGACTCACCTGCAACACACACCACGTGGGTTTCTGCGTGTCTTTGTGTGTGTGTCTTTATGTGTGTGTTTCTGTGTCTTTATGTGTGTGTGTCTGTGTCTTCATGTGTGTTTCTGTGTGTGTATCTGTGTGTGTTTCTGTGTGTGTGTCTTTCTGTGTGTGTATCTGTGTGTGTGTGTCTTTGTGTGTGAATCTGTGTGTGTGTGTCTTTCTGTGTGTGTATCTGTGTGTGTGTGTGTATGTGTGTCTGTGTCTTTCTGTGTGTATCTGTGTGTTACTGTGTATTTTTGTGTGTACCTGCGTGTGATTCTGTGTGTGTGTGTGTCTTTCTGTGTGTATCTGTGTGTGTGTGTGTATCTCTGTGTGTGTGTGTGTGTGTGTCTGTGTCTGTGTCTTTCTGTGTGTGTTTCTGTGTGTGTCTGTGTTGATATGATAATAATGTAATGATGATATGATGATGATGTAATGATGATATGATGATGATGTAATGATGATATGATGATGATGTAATGATGAAGGGTCTCTCCCTCTCTCAGTGTGAGAGGAGCAGTGAGGAAGAGGAGGAGCCACCAGAGAGTGCTGCTAAAGGTGAGAGTCAGAGAGATGAGTTACACACTCTCACATTCACACTGATGCTGATCAACGGGCTTCTTCAGGAAGGAAATGGGACATATCAGCTGACCTGTGTGATGTGACCTGTATCATGTGATCTGTTATGTGACCTGTGTATCATGTGACCTGTGTACCATGTGACCTGTGATGTGACCTGTGTATCATGTGACCTGTACCATGTGACCTGTGTGATGTGACCTGTATCATGTGACCTGTACCATGTGACCTGTGTGATGTGACCTGTGATGTGACCTGTGTACCATGTGACCTGTGTGATGTGACCTGTGTATCATGTGACCTGTGTATCATGTGACCTGTGTGATGTGACCTGTGTATCATGTGACCTGTGTATCATGTGACCTGTATCATGTTACCTGTGTACCATGTGACCTGTACCATGTGACCTGTGTATCATGTGACCTGTACCATGTGACCTGTGTATCATGTGACCTGTACCATGTGACCTGTGTATCATGTGACCTGTATCATGTGACCTGTACCATGTGACCTGTGTACCATGTGACCTGTGTGATGTGACCTGTGTATCATGTGACCTGTACCATGTGACCTGTGTACCATGTGACCTGTGTGATGTGACCTGTGTATCATGTGACCTGTACCATGTGACCTGTGTGATGTGACCTGTGTGATGTGACCTGTGTATCATGTGACCTGTACCATGTGACCTGTGTACCATGTGACCTGTGTGATGTGACCTGTGTATCATGTGACCTGTGTGATGTGACCTGTGTATCATGTGACCTGTACCATGTGACCTGTGTACCATGTGACCTGTGTGATGTGACCTGTGTACCATGTGACCTGTGTACCATGTGACCTGTGTGCAGGCAGCAGTGAGGAGGTGCCCAGTGGGACGTCGGGGGATAACGAGGAGGTGGCAGCGCTGCAGCACCAGGACTCTCCTCTAAGAGGCGCCATAGAGTCTGAACACAGGCCCAGCACTGATGCATCATGGGTAAGTTACCTGTTAGTTTATCTCTCAGTGGCTTCTCTCGTCACAAGTCCTGATCTCTGGGCTTCTTCTCACAAATGTGTCTGTCTGTCTCTCTAACTGTCTGTCTGTCTGTCTGTCTGTCTCTCTGTCTGTCCACCTGTCTGTCTCTCTAACTGTCTGTCTGTCTGCCTGTGTGTCTGTTTGTCTGTCTGTCTCTCTAACTGTCCACCTGTCTGTCTGTGTGTCTGTCTGTCTCTCTATCTGTCTGTCCACCTGTCTGTCTCTCTAACTGTCTGTCTGTCCACCTGTCTGTCTGCAGGATGAGAAGACAGACAGCTGTCTGCCCTTCAGGAGTCGACCTAACTTCTTCTACCGCAGGTCTTTACGAGTCTTTACTTCTTTAAAAATATTTCGGCAGTTTTTTCAGAACCTCCGTCTGACCTTGTTCTTGTTCCCATGACAACAGGAAGCGCGCCCTCAGATCAAAGTTTACCTGCAGGGACTTCAACTCCGGTAACCATGACGACAGCAGCGGCAGTGACATCACCGATGACTCTGACTGAATAAGAGTCTCAAAGTCAGTTAATGACTGAAGATTCTTATTTTGAAATAAGAGTCTCAAAGACAGTTCCTGCTGTTTTTACAGTGGTTTCAGTTTGGGTTCCTCCAGTCAGCTGTGTGTTTGATAAACGGGTTTCTGATTGGTTCTGGAACATCAAGCTTGTGTTTCTGATTGGTTCTGGAACATCAAGCTTGTGTTTCTGATTGGTTCTGGAACATCAAGCTTGTGTTTCTGATTGGTTCTGAACATCAAGCTTGTGTTTCTGATTGGTTCTGGAACATCAAGCTTATGTTTCTGATTGGTTCTGGAACATCAAGCTTGTGTTTCTGATTGGTTCTGGAACATCAAGCTTGTGTTTCTGATTGGTTCTGGAACATCAAGCTTGTGTTTCTGATTGGTTCTGAACATCAAGCTTGTGTTTCTGATTGGTTCTGGAACATCAAGCTTGTGTTTCTGATTGGTTCTGGAACATCAAGCTTGTGTTTCCACCGAGAAAATAAAAACATACTCACAACATGAGAGAGTGAAACTTATTATTTCATCATCTCTTTGATTTACTCTCATAGGTTTTATCCTTTTAATTTTTTAACCAGAAGTATTTTCATATATCTGCATGCCTGTCTCTCTACCTGTCTGTCTGGCCGCTGCAAAGGACTCAGGCTACATGGGGTGCATGCTCTACTGGGTGAGGTCCTTGAAGCGGTGTCTCTGTCAGGGATTTCCTTAAAGGTTTGATGTGTGTGTGTGTGTGTGTATGTGTGTTCTGGTAATCATCATGTTGTGGGGACAAAAGTTGGTTTACACATCATGGGGTCACGTCATGGGGATGTCTTGCAGTGTGGGGACAAAAAACTAGGTCTTCATAAGGGAAACCCTTTAAAATAAATGCTGAAGTCATTCTGAAGGACCCTGTGTGATTTTTAGCATTGCCCATAAAACATTTTTCAATAGGTGCATGTGTGTGATGTGTGTGTGTGTGTGTGTGTGTGTGTGTGTGTGTGCACGCACTAGCGCCCCTGTACTTTCAGAGTGGTATTGCACACATTGCTTCACACACACATATTCCAAATTTGGTTAGTTACTGCCCACTTCCTGGTCCTCCGTAGGAATAATTTCAGCAGCAAAAAGTAATTATCAGTGTTAAAACTCACAATTCCATGAATTCCTGATCAATATTTGCAATGATGGTTTATTTAAGTGAATGTATAAAGTACTAAACTTAAACTTAAATCGAGGCTTTTGACCAAGGTCAAACATGACATGTGCTCAGGTGGATAGTGGCGGCAAGCACCTGTTAAAGACAACATGAGTATTCACGACAATAAATAATTGTATACACATTATATTGCTATGCTGTAGACCAGCTTTTAGCATATGTTAGAAGATATCAATCTAAGGCTATGTTCAGACTGCAGGAAATCAGATATTTTAACCATAGTTCCTGCTCTGTTATTTGTTAGTGATCAGATTGGATTTGTGCATTCATGTTCATTAGTTCAGATTTCATTCTACAGTCTCTTTTTGTCAGGTTTTGGTATTTGTGTTGTCTTAATCAGCTAAGGGTCTTTTTTCTTAGTTAATTATCAGTGTTTTCTGGACACTGACGATGTCCCCACATTACACCATTTGTCAGTGTCTGAGTAGAAACTGTGTGTGAAGCATTGGACAGAACTGGTCCCCACAAGAATCTGTAGGCTAACATTGTGGGCAGTGGCGGCCGAGAGGTTAAAGAAGTGAGCTTTGGACTCAATCCCCAGACCGGCAGGATTAAATCTGGGTGGGGAAAGTGAAAGAGCAGTGCTTGTCCCTCCCTCATTACCACCACTGAAGTGCCCTTGAGCAAGTCCCTTAACCCCAACAGCTCCAGTGGAGCTGTATGATAAAGACAGGTTAAAAAAAAAGCCTGTTGTGTGATAACAGACAGGGCACAGCACCCATGGGTGCACTACCAATATCCCGAGCCCCGTGGCCCTCCAGCTGCTGCTTCACCCTTCACCACTCTCTCTCTCTTCGTCCGTAACGTTGTACTCTGGCTCAGAGGAAAACAAGCGGCCATCCAATTATCACGACCTCACCCACATCATTGAAACCATTTAAATATTGAGGCATGGCACTGACAAACTTTTATTAACAGGAGCCTATGATTGCTGTGGCCTACTCCGAAACATCAGACATCCTGAACGCCTTTTTCTCGAGTTGTGTTCCACTTTCCACACCGCTGTCTTCAAACAAAAAGTCACGTTCTAACATCGATAATGTTGTCAGACACTTTTAGTAACAATCAGCCTGTCAGTAGCAACAACAAAACAATAACTTTTAGTGCATAAAAAGCAAGACTGCATACTATCCCTTATTAGCTTACATTGAAGCTAGGTTTGTGTTTAAAAGCTTATCATTTAAAAAGTATAAATAGCAGAACAAAAGTTGAAGAAGTCCCATCATGTGCTGACAGAGCTGAACATTTTGATATTTGAAGGGTTTTTCTAGCTGAAAGTATGCTGAGGTTGTTGAAGACCAAACAACATACAAAAGAAGAGGAATAATAATAATAATAATAATAATAATAATAATAATAATAATAATAATAAAGAAAACTTCTATTATAATACTGTGAATCAGCATTCACACAATTACTCAAACTTAATTTAATGACATTTTAACCATTTTCCTGCAGTATAAAATGGCACCATGGATCAGCCACCTTAAGGATGCCACTCATTATGTTCTTTCAAAGTCTGACAAGACATCCAAACTAGAGGTGAAGTACATCAGTGAAGTTAAAGGTAAAATGGTGTCTGATGTGATTCATCAGATAATAATTATAATGTATACAATCCTTATTTGATGAACATCTAATGCAGAATGTCAGGGTAAAATGATAATCTCAAATTTTCTACTATATGTTAAGGTCTAGACTAATGTGAAAGAATGTACAGGTTTTACTGTTCTGTTGAAAATGCTTTTGTTGTCTTTCACAGGATGTGGTGTATTTGCAACGTATATATTTTTTTTAAGTTTATTTTTTGGGGGCTTTTACCTTTATTGAAAATGGACAGATATGGAAGGGGGAGAGTGATGGGGATGACATGCATCAAAGGGTAGCAGGTTGGATTCAAACCTTTCACCGCTGCAGGACCAGAGGTGTCAATTCCAGGTCCAGAAAGTAAAAGTCCTGCAATGTGTTTATTCCACCGATGAACTCAGCCAGCTGATTTCACTAATTAGTAGTGAAATCAGCAGGTTTGAGTAGTGAAATCAGCTGGCTCAGTTCATTGGTGGAATAAACACATGGCAGGACTTTTACTTTCTGGACCTGGAATTGACACCTCTGTGCAGGACTCAGGCAACATGGGGCGAACACTCTGACTGGGTGAGCTAGAAGCCACCCTGGAAAGTAGATTTTGTTGTAGAATAAAGGGGAGATATAAATGATGCAGAATCCCACGGAAGACGAAAACTTTACCACCCGTCATGTGCTGCTTTTATGTTTGTGTTTAAGTGGAAAGGAAAACATGGTGCTAAGACTTTAACTTGTACCTATACTATACTCTAAGTGAGGCACTGATTTTGTGGTGATATTTTGTGACGTTTGTTTTTCCTCCTTTCTGATGTTTCCATTTTAAATATTGATGCTTCGAGAGAAAACGGTTCATTTCAACATTAAAGGAGAGGAAATTACATATGACTATGGGGGTGAAGACTGCCCATGGAAAACATAAGTATGTTGCACATTACACAGTGTACACAATGGCCCATAGTGTTGCAAAATGTATCAAAATCTCTTGAAGTTATTAGCATATGACTGTTATAGAAGATATCAATCTAAGGAAAAAATGTTGAAACTGCAGGCAAATGAGATTATTTCAACTAGAGTTCCTGCACTGTTATTTGTTAGTGATCAGATTGGATTTGTGCATTCATCTTCATTACTTCAGATTTCATTCTACAGTCTCTTTATGTCAGGTTTTGGTAATTTTGTTGTCTTAAACATCACTCCATTACTCTGAACTGTGGATAAGTGGAGTCATCCCCACTTTGGCCACATTACATACATATCATTCCAATATGCATCTTGCACACTACTTTGCACTATTACTTTTTGCACTCTACGTCCCACTCCATGTGTACGTCTTGTTTTTTATTATATCTTATTGTATATTGTATTTTTGTATATTATGTTGCTATGTGCCTATATGTAAATTGTTGTCTGTATTGTACACTATGTGTATATATTACTATAGTGTCTTAGTCGAAACTGGGTGGGAAACATTTTGGACCAAACTGGTCCTGACAAGAGACTGTTACATTGTGTGTAAAATGTCCCCAGAAAGCCTGTTGTGTTTGAGTTAAGCAGCATGTAACTACTCCTTCATAACGACAGGAACTTCAGAGACTTCGATCGGCAAAATACAACATCACATGGTGGTTAAACTGACTAAATTGTATCCTCAATTGAGATTCCTTTAGATGCTGCTGTGTAATTTATCTACTGGAAATAAGAGGAATATATTTGATAAAATGTGGCATTTTCAAAGGGCTCCCTTGACCTCTGACCTCCAGATATCTAAATGAAATGTCACAAAACTCACATACTGTAAAGTCTGCAGAGTTTAACTTTATTTTGTGTTCATGCTTGTTAAATCCCCATTATAAAAGGTACATGAATTAATCTGCTTTTATCTAAAGATTGATACTTTTAATAATTCAGCAGATTAGAGGGAACCTTGTACAGCTGTAGAATCTCTTTTATATCCAAACTAAGTTGGTTTTGCAACTGAAATATGAAGAATAAAGAATCAACATTGGGATCAGAAATGTAATCAAATCGTGTGAATTGTGTGAATCAGAATTGAATCGATTCAAGATATCAGCAGCGATTCCCAGCCCTGATTGTGACAGCCAGAGCTCTAGCTGAGGCTCATGGGTACTGTAGTGCTAATAAAGACGACGGTCTGTCAGATGTGTGGGATCAAAGTGTGGTCACTGTGACAGCTTCAGGACATTTCCTGTGTGTTTTTTCTATGTTTCTATGGAGCATCACATCTGTAGAACTGATTGTTCTGTGTCTTTACACAGGTTGGGTATGGGTTGTTTATGTTCCCTAAATGGTGTCTGAACCAATACTTTAATATCAGCAACATAAAAAATGTGTTTATTGGTGAGGCCATATGGTCAGATTTAAATTATAGTACAGCCTACAACCAAGATGGCCGCCCGCCTAAAACAACACCCAGGTCAGCATCAGTGAGAGCCAGCTGCCAGCAATCCAGCAGGTGACTGGAGTTTAACGAGGCCGAAACAGAGACAGATATGTAGTGCTTTTATTTAGTTGTTTCATGTTCACACACACAGTTAAGAAAAATGATGTATCGGTCCAAGCAACAGGTAAAACATTACATGAGTGGTTTAATTCTGCACTCAGATAACATCAGTGTTGGGGACGTGGACTAAATGAGATGTATTGCAGTAAAGCTCCGCCTCTTCCTGTATGCAGATCCAACCTGAAGACAGCACATGTGAGGATCAGAGCAGAGAGCAGACAGACGGGAAGACGGACGCAGAGAGACCCTCCACCTGGACATGGACCACCTGATGCTGCTGCTGCTGCTGTGGAGCTCAGGTACCACTCTGCTTTAAACATCGTCTCTTCTTATCATTCATTGATTCTTTATTTCCTCTCAGACACACAAAGTGCCTCGTGGCTTTATAACACACCAACGTTTCAGTTGCAGTGTTAAAACATTTCATATTCACATATCGATGTTTAAATTAGAGACAGAGAAAGAAAAGACAAAAAGGGAAAATGGATTTAGTCAAATTGTTAGAATCCTTCAGGTTTTCATCAAATCAAACTACGTTTCTGATTCTATTTTTAGTCTGTTGTTATTTCTGTAACATCCAACCTTAACCCTAATAATTTAACAAAACACTGAACTAATGATAACATATCAGAAATTATAACTTTACTTATCATCAGAACCAAACAGAATCTGCAGATTGTTTAACAGTTATCAGAGATGATCCAGAAGGAATGTCTGAAGAATTTAGCCGAGTGTTTTTCTGTTTCGGTGGAGATTTAATATTTGGAGTCTTGTTTTTATGTTTTAAATGTGTTTAAGTCTGTGAAAAATTCTGCGCAGACAGATTCTGTGATCCTGCTGATAATCAGTAATCATTCGTGTGGTTTTTATAGATGAGCGGGAAATTGTGCAGAAAGTTTAGCGGTGAGTCCTCCTCATGTCAGCTTTACAGGAAACGCTGCAGCATGTGATCAGTGTTACTGAGTGAGAGTTGATCAGGTTGATATCTGTGTTTCCTGTTCTCTCTCCTGCAGCCGTATCACAGCTGATTGATATCTGAATATTAACGCTAAGGCC
>JABUOV010000089.1:82500-107500 GCA_025617405.1 Perca schrenkii
ATTCAAGAAGTTTGAAATCACGGCCTAGGACGAGTTCGAAAGAATGTAAAACGCCTGAAATATGCATAATTGAAAATGGCCGCCTTCTGGTTGGGCGGAGCTAATGAAGGTAAATGGGAAATATGTCCGCAATGATTAGTGCAATATGGGTATTAAGTCTGGTGAAGATCGGAGCAACTATGTCCAAGTTAAGACCTTCCATGCATTAGGGGGCGCTCTGGAGCCCGCTTACAGGTATGGCCCAAATCGCTGTACAGTCTCGCAAAGCTCCCAGGTGTTTATGTGTGCGCCAGTTTTTGTGAGTTTTCGTATATATTGAGGCCGTCAAAAATGTGCCCAAGTGCTAAATCCAATTAGGGGGCGCTATAGAGCAACCGTACCACTCCCAAGCCTAAATGTGTATTCAGATGAAAGATTTTAATATTCTGCAAATGGCTGCAAACATTTGAGAGTTTTTGTGCATCCCTAAAGTCCTCAAACATGCAATCGTAAAATGAAGATTTTTTCACGAAAACCAATATTTCAGAAATTTTAGAATTTTGTAATTTTTTCTAAAAATAGCACGATGGAGTTCAAGATGAGACCTATGTTCCCTCAAAAGTTGGTATATTAACTTATTACTTTTGTCGTAATTAATTCGCATGTTAGGGGGCGCTATGGATGCCCCTGGCAACGCCCGAGCCCAATTACTACAGTACTTTGCAATTTTCACCAGTTGTGACATGTTTACAAATTTTTCGTGCATACTAATCCCCTCAAAAATGCAACAAAGGACTCGGAAAAATAATAATAATCTGACGAAAAACAATAGGTTATAATCCTTCGCACTTTCAGTGCAAGGCACCGTTGGGGCCTTGCACTTTCATGCTCGGGCCCTAATAAACTAGAATTGCAAGCAGTTATGAACGGGGTCTAAGCCTCCCTGGCGCCAGTTGCCCCTGACGACGCTAAGAGCCCACGGAAGCGGACTCATTAGACTCACATGGATTCAAGGAACACGGGGATATAAGAGTTTATAATCTGTGATGTAGACTGTGGGAGTTATAGGCAAAAACACGTGTTACGTCATTATAGCGCCACCTAGTGGTGCATGTGTGTAATTTTTGGTAACTAAGGTCCATGACCCATTGTCCATCTACGCTGTAGATTTAATTAATTTTCCTCTTGATCCTCCGCCCCTGAGAATTAGGGCCCAAAGGCGGATTATAAATCATGATGCTGCTGAGAAGTTCTCTGCCTTGTTCGACCCATGTTCTCTGATGGGATGCAGTGATGCAGATGTTTTTATCCAGTCTTTTAATACTCAGTGTTTAACAATTTTAGATAAAATAGCACCTGTTAAATCAAGCATTATCCCTCATAAAAAATCCTGTCCTTGGATTGATGAAACAATCCAAAGTTTTAGGAGAAATTGTAGAAAAGTTGAACGTCTCTGGAAAACTACTAAACTTGTGGTTCATAGGATTCACCTTAAGGAACTAAGGGTTACTTTAAACGAGATGCTGAGAAAGGCCAGAACTTGTTTCTTTTCTCAGCTTATATCCTCAAATAAGCACAACCCCAGAATTTTATTTGACACCATTAATGCTTTAGTGTCTCCTTCTGGCCCACAAGCAAGTGTGTCTTCTAAATCGGACTGTGATGAATTCCTCCATTTCTTTGTGAATAAGATCAGAGATGTTAGGACCAACATCTTACCATCACTTCCTCAGAACTCTGCATGTGACTTGTCTCCCACTCATTTTTGGTCCACTTTTAAACCTGTGACACTGAATGACATAATGTTTCTGCTACAGACTTTGAAACCCTCATCTTGTCCTATGGATGTTGTCCCTACTGTGCTATTTGTACAAGCTTTTGACTCCATTGGCCCCTGCATTGTTGAGATGCTAAATACCTCACTTTTAACTGGTGTCGTTCCTGGTTCTTTTAAACATGCTGTTGTTAAGCCTGTGCTTAAAAAGCCCACGTTGGATCCACTTCAACCTAAGAACTACAGGCCAATATCAAAACTACCTTTCATGTCAAAAATTTTAGAAAAAGTTGTAGCAGAGCAACTCACCCTTTTCTTAGAGAAGCATGAGCTGTTAGATAAATTCCAGTCTGGTTTCCGTAAAAGGCATTCTACAGAAACTGCACTTCTAAAAATCTCTAGTGATATTATGATGTCAGCTGATTCAAAGGATTTTACAGTTTTGGTCCTATTGGACCTTTCTTCTGCGTTTGACACTATCGATCATACCATTATGATAAATAGACTTCGTGATCTGGTTGGGATGTCTGGATCAGTTTTAAAATGGTTCTCATCCTACCTTTCTGGCAGACGTTTTAGTGTTCATGTTAATCAGATATTGTCTGAAACTGCAGAGTTGTCGTGTGGGGTACCTCAGGGGTCTGTCTTGGGACCTATTCTGTTCCTCTTGTATATATTTCCTTTAGGACAGATAATTAGTCAATTTCGAGACATATCGTACCATCTCTATGGGGATGATATCCAACTTTACTGTTCTTTTAAGGAAACTGAGTTCTCCAAACTGTCATCTTTAATAAGCTGTTTGTCTAGTATCAAACAGTGGTTATGTGACAACTTTCTGCTTTTGAACTCAGAAACTCTAATTATTGCCCCTGAAAGTCGTATCCCAGAGATAAAGCATCATATTGGGGACTTAGGCTTGTCTGTCCAGCCGAGTCTCAGGAGCTTAGGTGTGATTTTTGACTCAGCTATGTCGTTGGATCACCACTCTAAACTATTAGTTAGGAACTGTTTCTTCCACCTGAGAAATATCTCTAAGTTAAGACCACTTGTCACTAAGGATGAATTAGAGATGATCATTCATGCTTTTATTTCTTCACGCTTAGATTACTGCAATAGTCTTTTTACTTGTCTGAGTAAGAATCAGCTTTATCGTCTCCAGACTGTTCAGAACTCTGCTGCAAGGCTTTTAATGCACATTAACAAAAGAGCACACATCACGCCTGTTTTAGCAGCACTTCACTGGTTACCAGTCCAGTATAGGATTCAATTTAAAATTCTGGTCATTACTTTCAGAGCCTTGCACGGTCAAGTTCCTTCATACATCTCTGATTTGATACAGCTTCATACCCCCACCCGTAGTCTGAGATCATTAGGTCAGATGCTATTAGTGGTTCCCCGCACTAATTTTAAAACTAGAGGGGATCGGTCATTCCAAGCAGTGGCTCCTAGGCTGTGGAATGACTTGCCTCTCTCGCTACGTTGTGTGGATTCTGTCGAATCTTTTAAAAAGCAGCTGAAGACTCTGCTGTTCAAGCAGGCTTTTACTTAGTCGATGGGTTTTTTTATGGTTGTTTGTTATATTTTGTATTTGTATTTCAATGTGTTCGTATTGTGACTTCTTGTGTTGAATTGCATTTCATTGTGAAGCACTTTGTGATTTTTATCTGTGAAAGGTGCTATACAAATAAATTTTACTTACTTACTTACTTACTTACTGTAAATTTTAAGTTGCTCACATTAGTGTAAGTGGTGAATCCAAACCTGGATCCCATAGGCCACGCCCACTTTAACGAATCAGTAGGCCTGGCCTCAGGAGTGGGCCGAGATGGTACACTCAAAATTTCGTAAAAATCGGATGAGCCATTCATGAGATATAAACTTTTTGTACTTGTAGCGCCCCTTAATGTCCGAGGTCCTGAAAACGGCACCCCCCACCATGTACGGTTTAGGCTGTAGCATGTGTTTTATCGGCGGAAGAATAATAAGAAACCTTGGGAAAGCAATAGGGTTCCACAGCCCCGCTGTGTGAATGGCATAGCTTCACTACCGCCGATTCTTCCAGCCTCGGGCTTGGACCCCAAATTAAAGCTGCGAGCAGCGATGGACGGGCCCTCACACCTCTGCGCGCGTCAGGGTTACCTGGCGGACGCCGCTCCTTGCGACCGTGCATTCGTGCGGCACTCAGACTCCGCAAATCGACAACGATGAAAAGGGAACTCCCCGCGGAGTTCAACGATAGCTCACACAAGACTCTACGTCATACGGTTCATCAGCTGTGAAAAGGGGCGTGGCCAAAGTATAGGGGGCGGGTCAAACCATCACCTATGAAGAAGGAACTCTCTGCTGAGTTCAATGAAACCTCACACAAGACTCTACCTTAAACGGTTCAAATGTTCTGAAAGGGGGCGTGGCCTGAATGAGTGGGCGTGGTTAAAGTATAGGGGGCACATGTAGACCACATATAAGTTTCATGTAAATAGAGATAGATAGATAGATAGATAGATAGATAGATAGATAGATAGATAGATAGATAGATAGATAGATAGCACTTTATTGTCCGTATACATGGAAATTTGTCTTGCAATACAAGCTCCAACAATCACCACACAACAACCTAAAAACAAAAGCTAAAAACATAGAGGCATCAATAAAACATAGATACTTAATTAATATGAGGGGTGGGGGGGGGGGTGGCTGCCCTGCAAGAGTGGTCATAAATAACCATACATATATAGACAAAGGTAACTACTAAAGGGGGAACCCCTTCATCACTTCTTTACTTTCCTGTGTTGATTCAGCAGAGATATTGACAGAGGAACAAATGAGTGTTTATATTTGTTCTTTCTGTAGTCTGGGACCCTATAGCGCCTCCCGGAGGGCAGAGCAGTATTGCATATTGTCAGCCAGTCTGACAATATGCAATACGTGGCTTTCAGTGAACTTGTTCTCCACTGAACGTCCCACCAATTTGGAACAAATCCTCAGGAGCCTCAGAATCCTGGCCTTCAGAAGAACTGAGAGGCCCCCAAACCACACTGCGCCTCCATACTGCAGGATACTTTGAATTGTTGACACAAAAAAAAGAAACAGGATTTTGCTGCTTGCTCTGAATGACCTAAGTCTCCTTAAAAATTAGATTCTCTGCTGTACTTTGCTGCAGATTTAGTCTACATGATAGGTCCAGGAAAGGTCACTGTCCACGTGCACTCCAAGGTATTTGAAGGATGAATTTTGTTTTATGGTTTGATTGTTAATGATTATTGGTATAATTTGACAATCATGAGAGGTGCCAAAGATAATCTCCTCAGCTTTTTGTGTATTGAGGATGAGGGCATTTAAATCACACCACTTTGCCAGATTATTCACCGTTTCCACATAGAGGTCGGCCCCCTCCCCCTTCTTCATCAGAGCTACCAGTGCAGTATCATCAGAAAATTTGATGATATGGCGGTTGGGTGCAGAAGTAACACAGTCGTTGGTATAGAGTGTGAAGAGCAGAGGAGAGCTAACACATCCTTGTGGGGCACCACAGCTGGTTGTGACCATGGGGGAATATGTGTTATTGACCCTGACCAGCTGTTGCCTGTTATTAAGGAAGGAACAGTACCAGTGAATGAGATATGGATTTGTACCCGTTTGAGCCATTTTGGATAACAATATGTCTGTTTTTATTGTATTGAATGCAGAGGAGAAGTCGATGAACAGTACCCTGGCATAAGCCTTTATTTTCGGAGAGTCCAGGTGTTTTGCAACCAGATGCATTAGAGTGCCAACAGCATCCTCCGTGCCGCGCTGTTGCCTGTATGCAAACTGGAACAGATCTAATATGTCCTGTACAGACTGAGAGAGTACATAGGATATGATTTTTTCCAATGACTTCATTAATACAGATGTTAATGCCACAGGTCTGAAGTCATTGCACTCCTTGGGGCATGATTTCTTTGGTAGGGGGATGATGTGCGATGTCTTCCAGGCCATGGGGACACTGTGTGTATCCATGGACTGTTGGAAGATGGGTTGCCACACTGGGGCTAACTCCTTACTGTAAGTTTTAAGGATAGAGGCACTGATGTTGTCCGGGCCGGTGGCCTTATGTGAATTAAGCCGACGAAAGACATTTTCCACCTGATCGACTGTAATTGTCACTCTATCCTCAGAGCCCACTGCGACTGACTCCAGCACCTCTCTGCATCTCTCCGTACTCCCAGATGTTTCAAACCTAGTAAAGAAGGTGTTCAGTTCAGTAGCAGAGGTTAGCTCATCACGTCACAAAAGGTCTCCTGTTTTTACCTGGCGTGCCTGTCATGTTTTTCATTGTATCCCATGTTTTGCGTGGGTTGCCAGCCTTGAAAGCTTCCTCCAGGTGTTTCTTGTGTGCTTCCTTTGCCTTCCTCAATTTTTCTCTCAGTTGTTTGTCTGTTTGTTGTCACTCCCTTCTGTCTTTATTTTTAAAGGCCAATTTCCTCAAATTCATTACTTGTTTAATGTCTTTGGTTACATAGGTTTGATTATTGGGATACACCTTTACTGGTTTTGTGGGTATGATAGACTGTACACAGAAGTTAATGTAGTCTGTTGTTGCAGTGCAAGTTTCTTCCAATGTGTCCCCCATCAGTACTTGCCAATCTGTGCAGTCAAAGCAAGCCCCCAGTTCCTCCCTGCTGTCGTCAGTCCACTGTCGAACCACCTTATTCTCTGGTTCCCGACTTTTTAATTTTGATATGTATGTCGGAATAAGATGTACTACATTATGGTCAGAGTTAGAAATTGGTGGTTTGCTCCTGGATTGATAGGCATTGGGGAGATTAATGTAGCATTTGTCCAGTATGCTGTTGAAATCCTGGCAAAGTTTTCTCCAGGTTGCAGTTGTTAAAATCACCCAGAACAATGGCAGGAGCATCTGGAAACTGTTGCTGTTGATTATGTACACATTCAGCTATTGCTGCAGCGGCGCAATGTATTTTGCCGCTTGGGGGGACATAGACAAAAAATAACAAAATGCAGCCAAACTCCCAGGGAAGATAAAAAGGTCTCAACCCAATGCCCAACAATTCAAAGTCTCTATTACATATCATATGCTTGATTGTGTACTGGCGACACCACCGTTCATTTAAGTAAACACAAATCCCTCCTCTCCGACTCTTCCCGAGTTTTCATTTTTGTCCGCCCTTATGAGTGAAAATCCACTGATGTCATAAAGTGAGTCTGGAGCATCTGTGTGCAGCCATGATTCAGTGAAGAAGATAAGAGCAGTCTCGCGAAATTCAAAAGAATACCTTGCCAGGGCCCGTATGTCATCAATTTTATTGTTGATAGAGCGCAGGTTGGCCAGGATCACAGCAGGTAGAGCTGGTCGGGATTTCCGCTGCCGTAGTCTCCTCCTTATTCCACCCCGTCTCCCTCGCTTCCTCCTCCATCCATTCAGCCACTGCGGATCCCCCTCCCTTGCAGCCAGCCGTGATCGCTTCCCTCATCTCCACCGGCTTGCAGATCGTATCAGTTCCCCCGGGATACTAGCCAGCAGCCCGGGTGTAGCACGTTCTTCAAGCCCCACTTTGTTGAGTTTTACGAGTGCAGTATAACCGTAAGTAAGCGCCGGTCGGCTGTCGCTGCGCCGTTCCTCCATTCTGACACTCTTGGCATGTGAATGCACAAACAGACCAGCTCCGATTAAAAGTCCAATAAAAAGTCTGATACAACAAGTGATATTCACGACTCTTAGCCCAGGCTTTAACATCCTCATATTAAGAAAATATAGTTACTTAATTCGGTGACATACGATCACAAACAATAAACACAGACAATTGTTTTGGAGCGAGCTGCGAGTCGCCAGCTGAGCAGCGCCACGTCACCTTTACAGCCGCCAATCGGATGATGTTTGTCATGTAAGGTGCATTTCGTGTTGCCAGTGGGGGGCGCTATGACCAAAAGTGAATTTTGCCCTGTAGGTGTCCTCAGGCCTGGGAAATTTTGGGCAGATACGACAACGTACACTCAAGTTACAACAACTTCTTTGTTCATTGCTAAACACTGAAAATGGCCGCCACGCCCACACCGTCTGACGAAAAGTTTTTCTTTTAATAACTTTTCATCGTTAAGGTGTTGGGATGGTACAGACCAAGTTTGAAGTCCATCGGATGGATCGCGGGAGCGCATTTTGATAATGAATGGCTGAGACACAAGGAGGAAAGAGGAGCGGATAGAGAGCGAAAAAGAAACGTTGGGGACGCTACAGGAGTGCAGGACGGAGCACAGATAGACGGGCAGGACAGCGGAGCCGGAGGACAGCTGTGGATGTTTGGCAGATCGGCGCGTTGGCGTTGTGGCCCGAACGGGAAAAGCAGAGTGGTCGTTGCGTGCTGCTGGCCCTCTTCCCCCCTCCCAGACTGTAGTCCCTTTCTCTATAGACTGGTTGAAATCAGATTTTCTATTTTTGCCCAAATCGCACAACGACAACGCGCCAATCCTCCAAACATCCACAGCTGTCCTCCGGCTCCGCTGTCCTGCCCGTCTATCTGTGCTCCGTCCTGCACTCCTGTAGCGTCCCCAACATTTATTTTTCGCTCTCTATCCGCTCCTCTTTCCTCCTTATGTCTCTCGCCATTCATTATCAAAATGCGCTCCCGGTGTGTTGGAGCACGTTCCGTGTTTAACTTCCGTGTCTCTCAGATCATAATATGGTGCTGATAACAAGAAAATTAACCAGAAAGCGATTTGCAGCATATTCCGGAAAAAAGGAGTTCACGGGAAAAATTTCACACAGCAATACGAAATATTATCTATTATTGGACAATGACTTGGAAATAATTAGTCAAAAATTTAATGAATGCTTACAAACAAAAATTAATGAATATATACAATGACAATTAAACACAAAAACAGGAAGTATTCTTTTCGATGGCTCAGTGATGATATCAAACAATTAATGAAAGAAAGAGATAATGCCCTTAAAAAAGCCATAAAATCAAAACTATCCTGTGAGACAAAAATTTGCTTTGTTACGGAATAAAGTGACAAGACAAGTACGAAAAGCAAAGGCAGTCTTTTTCATCACAACTATTAAAAATTGTCATGGAAGCTCAAAAGCGATTTGGGAACAGATCAATAAACTAACAGGTAAAAAATATTCTAGTAAGAATTCGATACAGTTAAAGAACAATGGCATGCTTTTGCACAATCCATCTGCTGTGGCACAGACAATAAATGAGTATTTTGTTGATTCTGTGGATGCCATAGCTAAAAGTTTCCATGGGAAATATAATTACCTACCTGTGATTAGCTCAGACTTGATAATTGAGCCCCCACCATATCCAAAATCTGTATCCATATTCGATGTGGAAAAGGTTATCACACAGCTTAAGTCTTCAAGAGCAAAAGACATGTATGGGATGGACACACTCATACTAAAACAAATAGGTCAATCAATCATGGGTCCACTAACACATATCATTAATGTGTCACTAGATCAAGGAAAGTTTCCTGAGTCATGGAAACTTGCTAGTGTCATTCTTATATTTAAAGGTGGTAACTCCCTTCTTACATCTAATTACCGACCTATTAGCATTTTGCCAACAGTATCTAAAGTCTTTGAAAAACTGGTTGCTAAACAAATCACCAATCATCTTAACTGCAGCTCTTTTCCTTTGCACTCAATGCAATTTGGATTTAGGGCTAATCATTCTACAGAGAAAGCAACATGTTATTTTCTGGAAAAGGTTAAATCATATATGGACAAAGAACGGATAGTGGGAGCAATTTTTTTAGATCTTCGTAAAGCATTCGATACAGTTAACCATTCCGTTTTACTGCATAAACTTCATGCATTTAACTTTTCTTCAAAATGTATTAGCCTTATTATTTTTTATCTGTTATCTCGCTCACAAAGTGTAAGAATTGACCAATATAATTCTACCCCCTTACTATTATCGACTGGTGTTCCACAGGGTTCAATTATGGGTCCAATTCTTTTCAGTTTATACATTAACAATTTACCATCTTTGTGTAGGAACTGTGACACTTTGATGTATGCAGATGACAGTTATATTGGCCTATGGAAAATCCACAGAGGAAGTTGCCTCAAAACTAACAGAGGCCATGTCATTGATTGCAATCTAAAACAGTTACCATGTTCTTTTCAAAAAACAATATAAATAAAAAACCTGAAATTATAATATCTGGAGAAAGATTACAGGTCATCACAGAATACAAATATTTAGGATTACATATAGACTCTAATCTCAACTTTAAAACTCACATTACAAAAGTTAGTAATAGGATTAAGTTCAGTCTAGCAAACTTCAGATTCAATAGAGACTTTCTTTCAACAGAAGCTGCAAAATAATATTTTTTTTCCATGCCAAATGCATGGCCGCTCCTTGCGACTGTGCATTTTCGTGGCACTCAGACACCGCATATCGTCAACAATGAAAAAAGAACTCCCTGCCGAGTTCCACGATACCTCACACAAGACTCTAGGTCATACAGTTCCTTATCTGTGAAAAGGGGCGTGGCTAACGCATAGGGGCGGGCCAAACCATCACCAATTAAAAAGAAACTCTCTGCTGAGTTCAATGATATCTCACACAAGGGTCTACATCAAACGGGTCATTAGTTATAAAAGGGGCGTGGCTTAAATATAGGGGGCGGGCTAAACCATCACCAATGAAGAAGGAAGTCTGTGCTGAGTTCAATGATACCTCACACAAGGGTCTACATCAAACAGGTCATTAGTTATAAAAGGGGGCGTGTCTAAAGCTTAGGGGGCGGGTCAAACCATCATCAATGATGAATGAAGTCTCTGCTGAGTTCAATGATACCTCACACAAGACTCTACCTTAAACGGTTCAAATGTTATGAAAGGGGGCGTGGCCTGAGTAAGTGGGCGTGGTCATATTATAGGGGGCGGCTCAGTATCACACGTAGACCACACATTATAAGTTTCATGTAAATCGGATGATGTTTGTCATATAAGGCAGATTTCCTGTTGCCAGCGGGGGCACTATGACCAAAAGTCAATTTTGCACCATGACCTCGAGCCCCTAACCCTAACCCGAAAAGAGATACAAAAATAAAAATATTTACTAATTTAAGTTTTTTTTTTAAAGTAAGTGCTGTAGAATAACTAGCAGGAGACAAGTTATAATTGAGGTAAGTTTGGAGACATTACCTTATTTAATCATTAAATCGTCTTACTGCAGCAACAACAACAACAACAGCGGAGAGCAGAAGCCAGCAGGCAAGTGTTATTTACATAAACTTCTGGTGTACTTTCCAATCCATTGTTTTATGAGTACATAACCTATTTGTATTAGTGTAGAAGTTTGGTATCATTTCGGGCATTATTAGTGGGGTCCTTTACGAGCTACATCACTGGATCCATTAGCCCCTGCGCTAAGCTATTCAGCTGATAACGCTACTCTACGCTAACTCTCCCAATGTTGGACCCAGGTGGAAAAAGCTTCTGGGGGGGTGTTTGGCTCGAGGTCATCGTGCAAAGGACCCTAGGGTGAGATTACTCCGAACCATCACTTTAAGGTGTTGGGATGGTACAGACCAAGTCTGAAGTCCATCGGATGAAATCTCTAGGAGGAGTTTGTGTGTGTGTGTGTCTGTGTGTGTGTGTGTGTGTGTCAGTGTGTGTCAGTGTGTTTGTGTGTGTGTGTGTGTGTGTGTGTGTGTGTCTCTGTGTCTGTGTGTGTGTGTGTGTGTGTGTGTGTCAGTGTGTTTGTGTGTGTGTGTGTGTGTGTGTGTGTGTGTGTGTGTGTGTGTGTGTGTGTGTGTGTGTGTGTGTGTGTGTGTGTGTCAGTGTGTTTGTGTGTGTGTGTGTGTGTGTGTGTGTGTGTGTGTGTGTCTCTGTGTCTGTGTGTGTGTGTGTGTGTGTGTGTGTGTGTGTGTCTCTGTGTCTGTGTGTGTGTGTGTGTGTGTGTGTGTGTGTGTGTGTGTGTGTGTGTGTGTGAGTGACCTAGAGATGGAGGGAGAGCAAAGAAAAGAAATGCAGCTGAACGAATAAGCTGCGTGTTTTACCTGCTCAGGTAAACCCATCAAAGACATGAATGAATGCTTTTATTTCGAACAACATACAAAAATACACAAAAACTTAAAATAAAAGACACACAAGTATTTCACTGTAAAAAAGATAAATAATTTAGTCTGAAAGAAAGTATGAAGAATGTAAATCCTTCCAGAGTAGTGGGGGCATACGGTTGTTATACATTAAGTTTCCCTTTAAAGGTCCAATATGTAATATTTGTTCTGTAATAAATCCAAAAATGACACCAGTGCCTCATCAGATATTTAGGAAACATGTTAAACTGAAATACTATCTTTTCTGACAACAATGCTAATGTCAGTATTTTTTCTTTTTGAAATTTACATTCCGTGACGGAATTTATGTTTATGTTTTGATCTGTGTGTGTGTGTGTGTGTGTGTGTGTGTGTTGTTATCAACGGCCCAGTTTGACAGGCAGGCCGGGTTGCCAGATATACCTGTAAAAACATAAACCCAGCGCGCTACAGCTGTAACGGTAGTACAGCCATGAAAGCAGCTTAACAAACGAACAGGATCAACGGAGATAGATTCTACCTGATGTAAAAAAAAGAAAACAGCATGTTTCTAACAGTTGCGTGACCAGAGACGTAACAACCCCCTGGTAAATATTGGAGATGTATTTGAAAGATGGAGACAGCTTAGAGCCCAAAAGGACGCAGAGTTGGCTTATTTTCTCCTGAACAGGTAAGCATTAGCTTCAGGCTAATTTATCACAGCTACTAGGGATGGGCATTTTTTGTCATTTCAACATTTGTGTTCTCACATTGAATTATATAGCTAGAGTACCCGAGTTGGTTACTCGCAAAAACAATTGAGACATAGCCAGTAAAGTGATCCCAACTGGTCCTGGCTAACGCCGCCATGCTAACCCTGCTAGCTAACGTTACCGGGAGGACCAGGCAAGCAGCCCATGGCTGTTTACAACGTGTAGCTCGTTCAGCGGCTGCAGCCGACAACGGTGAGTTATTTTAAGCCACGAGAGAGGGGAGAGACAGCAGTGTGTTTAGCGATTGTTGCCGTAATTCTAAGCCAATGAAGTGTGTTCCGTCGGCAAGGTAGTGGTATTTTTAGCGGTTCATATTGTAATTCTAAGCCGAGGAAGTGTGCCTGACTGGCGTGTGGAGAGGACAGTGAGGTTGTTGTGTTTTTAGTGGTTCATACTGTAATTTTAAGCCTAAAAAGTGTGTCTGTCAGTTGGTTACAGAGCTCCGCGTGAGCACGGGCTTTTATGACTGTCAATATAGCCAGCATCTACCGTTAGCTACTCCGCTGTGCTGTGGAGTAATGTCTGGCTATGTGAGAAAAGCGTCTAGCAAGATTGTTGTGAATGCTGCGGTCTCAGCCTGGCAACCTCCATGAACTTCGAGTCTGGGCAGGAGGGGGCGGGGGAAACAACTCTCCAGTATTTTGAATTGGTAGTGCAGTAACTATTTTAACCGCTAGCTGCCAGTATTACACACAATATTACATATTGCACCTTTAAAAAAAATAATAACGAAACGCAAAGTGCAGTGGCTGGTGTTGATAGTGAGGCGCACCGCCACACAATAGTCTATGTGTTGGAAACACTGGAAAAACCCAACCAGAAAACAATTTACCTGGTTCAACTCATCTAACAATGGCCAGTGCTCAAGATTGGATTATTGGTTAATATCTGACAATCTCATTAATGAGTTCAATAGATGTGATATTTCAGCATCACCCCTGACTGATCATTGTGTAATATCCTTGACACTTTCTCCGGGTGGAAGAGAGAATAACATAAACTCTATATGGAAATTTAACAATACCCTTTTGAAAGATACTGAGTTTTGTAATGTAGTTAAACAACTGGTTAAAGAAGTAGGTGAATTGGAAATGTCTTTTCTGAGTAAATGGGAATAGTTAAAGTGATGGTTCGGAGTAATCTCACCCTAGGGTCCTTTGCACCATGACCTCGAGCAAAACACCCCCCCAGAAGCTTTTTTCATCTGGGTCTAACATTGGGAGAGTTAGCGTAGCATAGCGTTATCAGCTGAATAGCTTAGCGCAGGGGCTAATGGACCCACGTTTGTATCTCGTAAGTTACCCCACTAATAATGCCCGAAATGATACCAAACGTGTACAAGTAGTACAAATAGGTTATGTACTCATAAAACGATGGATTGGAAAGTTTGTAAGTACACCAGAAGTTTATGAACACTTGCCTGCTCTCTTCTGCTCTCTGCTGCTGCTGCTGCTGCTACCTGCAGTTAGACGAGTGCTTAGGGCCGTCTAAAGAGATGCAACAAAAATATTTTTTAATGTAACTTTTTTTTTTAAAGTAAGTGCTGTAGTATAACTAGCAGGAGACAAGTAATAACTGAGGTAAGTTTGGAGACATTACCTTATTTAATCATTAAATTAATAAATATTTTTGTTGTATCTCTTTTTGGTGTAGTAATTTGTAGACGGCCCTAAGTACTCGTCTAACTGCAGGTAGCAGCAGCAGCTGCAGCAGCAGCAGAGAGCAGAAGCCAGCAGGCAAGTGTTCATAAACTTCTGGTGTACTTACAAACTTTCCAATTCATCGTTTTATGAGTACATAACCTATATGTACTACAGCAGACCTTAGGTATCATTTCGGGCATTATTAGTGGGGTAACTTACAAGATACAAACGTGGGTCCATTAGCCCCCGCGCTAAGCTATTCAGCGGCTAACGCTACTCTACGCTAACTCTCCCAATGTTAGACCCAGGTGAAAAAAGCTTCTGGGGGGGTATTTGGCTCGAGGTCATGGTGCAAAGGACCCTAGGGTGAAATTACTCCGAACCATCACTTTAAACAGATAGCTATCAGAACAAGTAAGCGAATCATCAACGCTTAAAAAGATAAGACAAAGGGACATCATTAGTCGCATCAATACGCTATGCTGTAAAAATGATTTGACACGGCAAGAACAGACTGAATTAAACAATTTACAGTCCCATTTTGATAATATATATCTGGAAAAGGCCAAGGGAGCATTTATTCGTTCAAGGGCTTGTTGGATTTAAGAAGGGGAGAAAAACTCTTCTTACTTTTTTAGTCTGGAAAAACAAAGACAGACGAAGAAAAATATTCGGAAGTTAAATATCAATGACATTGTTGTTGAAAATCAAGAAGAAATAAACAAAAACATCAAAGCTTTTTATAGTTACTTGTATAAATCCCATTTTTCTAAAGAAGATTGTTGTTTTTTCTTAAGATTCAGGGGTTTAAAAAAGACAATGGATGATAACTTTAAACAACTTATGGAAGAATTGGGGAGTTAGACTTGGCAGTTCAACAGATGTCTAAGGGGAAATCACCTGGAATAGATGGGCTAACCGTGGAGTTTTTGTCTTTCTTCTGGAGTGATATCAGGGAAATGCTCTATAATGCCTATTTAGATTGTATCTCAAAATGTAGTCTTTCTCTCACTATGAAACATGGTCTCATCATTCTAATTCCCAAACCTAACAAAGATAATCTTTTATTGGATAATTGGAGACCAATTACTTTGTTATGTAACGTTTATAAAAGCAGCCACTTGTCTATAACAATCGTCTGAATGAGGGATTGTCACATATTATTGACGAGTGTCAATCAGCTTTCATGAAGGGTAGAAATATACATAATCATACCAGACTGCTACTAGACATGCTTGACTATCAAGACTTAATTTACACTGATGCTTTTTTTTTTATTTCTTGATTGTTATAAGGCATTTGATACTGTTGAACATAACTTTTTATTAGAAATCTTAGATTTTTTAGGTTTTTTGTGAAATAATTAAGATTCTGTGTCCCTTAATCCTGGTATAACTCCTAGGTTTGAAGTGGTCCGCGGTATTAGGCAGGGATGCCCGATTTCTCCCAAACTGTTTATTCTAGCCACCCAATAACTTATAATGCTCATTAATCACAACCCTGACTTGCATGGGAACTCAATATTAGTCAAGTCAAGTCAAGTCATTTTATTTGTATAGCACATTTAAACGAACAACTGTTGACCCAAAGTGCTTTACAGGTAAAACAGGGAAGGCAGAGACAATATGCCTTAAAAATACATAATCGCATGTGCGAGGCACCATGAATACAAAATATTAGTCAAAATTAGTCAGTTTGCTGACGACACAGCAATCCTTTTAAGGAATAAATTCATGGTTGATGTTGCCCTTGATTCAGAATCAATTTTCTCTAAAGCTATAGGATTAACCCTCAATATTAAAAAATGTGAGTTACTTCCCATTCACTCATCAACAGATTCCATCATCTCATTAATTGAGGTTAAAGCTGAAGTAAAATATCTAGGATTAGTTGTATCTAGAAATGCTATTAGAAGGGAAAATGTTAATTTTTCTAACCGTTTAATAGATATGAAGTTAAAGAGTATGATATGGGTGGTATTAAAGCATTGGACTTTGAATCAATGTTTGGGACCTTTAAGATTAACTGGTTGAAAACATCTCTATCACAACCACATTATACAGTATGTGGTTTCACTTACCTAGACATTTATTTAAGAAAGTAGGAGGGCTGGATTTTCTTCCGCAATGTGATTTTGAAGTGACCAAAATTCCTGTTAAGTGTTCAATCTTCCAAAAACAAGTTCTCCAATATTGGAAAATTATATTTACCCATAACCTTTCACCACATGGATCCACCTTATGGAACAATAGGGTCATTATAATCAATAGGAAATCATTGTTCAGGTATGATTGGTATGAAAAGGGCGTTGTATTTGTGAATGATATTATCGATGATAATGGTAACTTTTTGGAACAAAGCTTTTTTAGACAAATATAATTTCAACTGTACATATAGAGAATACAATGAGATCTGTAAAGCAATACCTGTACCATTAGTACAGTCAATTCAAAACACATTGTTGTATGCACGAACAAGACCCTTACCAACTTTACCAAATTTAGTCATTGATAATTGTACTTTATTTGACAATAAATGTAATAATAAATATATGAGTGTTGCTTTGAAATCTAAATTATGTTTTGGCTATAACAGAGGATTTTGTGTACAGGTTCCGAACATGGACGCATTTAGAAAAATCACATTTTAAACTCATTAAATGGCCCATTTCCCCAAAAGTCAAAGAGACTCACTTTAAAATAATCTATAAGATATATCCGGTCGCTGACTTTCTTAGAAGAAGATTCAAATTTGATGTAGACCCTTGTGTTTTTTGTGAGGTGGCTGATGAGACTCTGGATCACATGTTCTTTATTTGCCCCGTGTCCAACAGCTTCTGGTCTGAGATACATAATTGGCTGTCACTTAAGATGGTTAATATCCCTAGTCTCACCTTGCCCCACATCCTCTTTTATATGGATAATATAGATTAATTAGTATCAGACTTAGTCAATATGATTATTCTAATGGGTAAATATCATATCGAAGTACAAGTTTAGCAAGGCAGTGAAGGAGGCTAAACGACGGTACTCTGAGAAGCTCCAACGCCAGTTCTCAGCTAACGACTCTGTGTCTGTCTGGAAAGGACTCAGGCAGATCACCACCTATAAGCCTAAACCCCCCCACTCCTTCAATGACCGACACCTAGCCAACGACCTGAACGACTTCTACTGTCGATTTGAAAGACAAAAGGACAGTCCTGACACCATCCCCCAGACCCACCACCTCTGTGGTTATGAAGTCCTTTGAGCTCCTTGTGCTTTCACACCTCAAAGACATCACCAACCCCCTCCTGGACCCCCTGCAGTTTGCCTACAGAGCCAATAGGTCTGTAGATGATGCAGTCAACCTGGCCCTCCACTTCATCCACTTCATCCTCCGGCACCTGGACTCTGCAGGAACCTACGCCAGGATCCTGTTTTTGGACTTCAGCTCTGCCTTCAACACCATCATCCCGGCTCTGCTCCAGGAGAAACTCTCCCAGCTAGGCGTGCCTGACTCCACCTGCAGGTGGATCACTGACTTCCTGTCTGACAGGAAGCAGCATGTCAAGTTGGGGAAACACGTCTCCGACTCACAGACCATCAACACCGGATCCCCCCCAAGGCTGTGTTCTTTCTCCTCTACTCTTCTCCCTGTACACCAACAGTTGCACCTCCAGTCACCAGTCCGTCAAGCTTCTGAAGTTCGCGGACGACACCTCCCTCATCGGACTCATCTCTGATGGAGACGAGTCCGCCTACAGGTCGGAGGCTGACCACCTGGTGAAGTGGTGCAACCAAAACAACCTAGAGCTCAACGCTCTAAAGACAGTGGAGATGGTTGTGGACTCCAGGAAGAACCCAGCCCCACCTGCCCCCATCACCCTCTGTGGCTCCACAATTGACTCTGTGGAGTCTTTCCGCTTCCTGGGAACTACAATCTCCCAGGACCTCAAGTGGGAGCTGAACATCAGCTCCCTCGTCAAGAAAGCACAACAGAGGATGTACTTCCTGCGGCAGCTGAAGAAATTCAACCTGCCAAAGACAATGATGGTGCACTTCTACACAGCCATCATTGAGTCCATCCTCACATCCTCCATCACCATCTGGTACGCTGCTGCCACTGCCAAGGACAAGGGCAGACTGCAGCGTGTCATTCGGTCAGCTGAGAAGGTGATTGGCTGCAATCTGCCACCGCTCCAGGACCTTTACGCCACCAGGACTCTGAAGCGTGCTGGAAAGATTGTGGCTGACCCCTCCCACCCCCGGACACAAACTCTTTGAGCTCCCTCCCCATCTGGCAGGAGGCTGAGGTCCATCAGGACCAAGACCTCACGCCACATGAACAGCTTTTTCCCCTCCGCCACTAGCCTTATTAACAAGGCCCGGAAACCACCGTGACTCTCCACCTGGCTCTTCATGCCACTGTTCTCTCTGCTCTAATGCTCTTTGCTCTTTATTTATCTATTTTATTTTATTTCTATCTTTATTTTTAATTTAATACATACTGTGTACATATACTTATTGTTTATACCTATACTTATATTGTTTAATATTACATTTAGAGAATGTGTGACGTGCACCAACAACACCAAAACAAATTCCTTGTATGTGTTAAAAATTCTGATTCTGATATTCATTGCAGTAAGTGTAAAATCTTCTGAGCCTTCCTTTGTTTGGTTTATAAATTACTTTAAATTGTTTTTTTCCTCACTGAAAAAGATCAAATCTACTAAGATTGCAAGGAAAATGTGTATTGACATATCTAGAAAACTACTGTTTTGATTAGTCTCTCCTTGTGTACCGCTCTAAATATTAATTTTACTTTCTCTAGCCTTCTTGCTTTTTGTTTTATTCTTTGTTGTTTCTTTTTCTCAGGTAATTCTTTCTTGTACATTGACAACATTTGTATTGTATACAAGCGTAATGTGTATCTTTTCCCCAACGAGAGTTTTGTATGTTGGTGCTTTTTGTCAATAAAACAAAAACTAGCGTCCGACACTGCGTGCGCACATCTGACTTTAGTAGTGATGCAATATTTACATTTGTAAAGGTGTTAAAAAACGTCTGATAGACCAATGGTTGACTGTTAAAAGTGGGGGGGCTAGGGTTGGGGTGTTAAATGGTCATACAGGGTGTGGTTTGTGGAGTTTAAAAGTCTGTGTTTCATGCTGTCTGCTCACTTTTTACCTGCCGGTTTTAGCTAGTCTGCTAGCTAGTTTGTTAGCTTGTTTTTGCTCAGACTTCCTCAACAAACATGTGGTTTTTCTTTTTTAATTCTTTTGGTGAAAGCAAGAGGAACCGTTCTTCAGCCATGTCTACAAGGGGTAAGTACTCTTAGAAAAGACAATCTTGTGTTTAAGCCTATTCTATAAGATATTTCATTCATTCATTCATGAATTATAACGTTTTGTGGCATATATGTTTATCTAGTTTGCATCATTAGGTAATTCTACAAAGATTAGGAGCCATGTTGCTGTAGTAGCTGATGAGATAATTATTCAACAAGGTAAAACCATGGCTATATTATACAACACATTACAGTGTAACTTATTTTGTTGCTATGGTTGTCTTTCATGCATTTCTTTTGTTTTGTTTTTTTAAAAGAGTTGACTAGTTCAACATTGCAGGCCATAGACCAAACTGGCGGTCTAATAAGGAATAGGACGGTTTTTCATCCTGACAGCAATAAGAAAGTTGACAACAGGTATTTTTGTGGACTAATTATCTATTCCAGTATGTAGTTTTTATTACAATTTACTTTATCCACATGTTTATGTAGTTAGCTAATATCTACTCTGTGTCTGTGTCCAGGCCACCTATCCTACAACAAAGGAGGCCGTTATCCCCAGGCCAAACCCTCTACGGAGGATTAGGAAGAGGCCTATTGGGGTGAGTTGAAAAAGTAAAATAGGATAATTAAATAATTAAATTAAATAGGATTTAAAAAAGGGGGGTTATTTTCTCATAATTTTAAGAGTGTGTTTCAGACCAGCAATAAAATATTTTGTTAAAAACTGATTTCCTTCTGTTTCAGCCGCTAAAAGCAGTAGCAGCCTTGCTGAGTGTGTATCCGTCGTCTGCAGGGGTTTTCACACCTCAGGCCCAGGTGTTATACCCCCCCCCACAGATTGACTCTATTCAGAGGGGACAAAGGACTCTACCCTTACAATGGCCAGAGGCGTCTAATTTCCAAGGTGCTGTTGTGATAGATACGACCATAGGCGTAAATATACTGAATTCTGGTGTGATGGAAGGACTGGTATCATGTATGTGAGGTGTGTAAGCAGGGCTTATAGGAAGGTGTGTGTGTGTGTGTGATTTTTTAACCAAAATATGTTTTTTACCCCATAGACATCCTTCCCGGAGTAGAAGAAGGATCTGAGACCCTCAGATACTGTTCTGGTGACCTCTTTGACTCTATCTGTAGAGTGGAGGATAGCATCAATGATGACAACTGTATAGCAGACACCCCCGTCATACATAGCCAAGGTGATTCATTGAAACACACTGTAACTGTGTCTGATAAACCGTGTAAACCTCAGTAAATAGATCAGAGGCTGACGATCCATTCCTTGGTAATCAACCAGACTTATATTACTAACAAGCTTTTTGATCCATGCGTACCCTTAGGGGGGTCTGAGCATCCCACATTGCTTCAGGGCGAAGAGCTTTTTGAGCATTGCGCTGAAACTACATTCAGCCAACCTGCATCAGATGCTCATTATAAAGAAATAGAATCCAAATTACAAAAAATTCTTTGGTACAACGCTCCCCAGTCAGGTCAGGGCCCTTGAGCTTGCTGAGGAGCGCCATCTTCAGAGAGTTGTAGCGCTCAATACACTGTTGGCCCCCGTGATCGCCATACTTTAAAAGACAAAGACAAAGAAGCATTAAATCAGTCTATAGGTTGGGTAAAATATACATAAATAAATTTAAAAAGGCACATTAATTGCAAAATGGCTCCCCCCGCTAAAAAAACTAAAAAATCTGAACCACTACCTGTATGTACTGATAGTAGTGATGAACCTCTAGATTGGCCGTGTGAGGACGATTACACACGTGCAGTAAGCAATCATCAGGATTTTTCACGATTGTGTGAGAAACACGCAAAAATATTCGAAGCCTGGGCGCGCTCTATGCCTAGTGATAGAGATAATAGCGATAGTGAGACAACAATACAAGAATCAAACAGTCTTGTCACATCCCCACAGTCAAATCATGGTCCTTCAACCGTTTATCCAGACAATACACAGACCAGTTTTGTCGCTACCCCACCGTCAAATTCTGCCCCAGCATTCGTATGTCCAGACAATACGAAGTCGGCATGTTTTAAGAGTGTCCAGTCGTCAAAACGTATCTATACAGATGCTTATAGCTGTCCACAACTGTCCACAAGTACATACGTTGTACCCCCAAAAAATCCTCAGGGGGGTGTACAGTGTGGGGAGGGGAGGGTTTCTAAGGGAACATCTGAGATAGTATCCAGAGAGATACCGTTTTTAATGTCTGAGCATCCCATATTGCTTCAGGGCAAAGAGCTTTTTGAGTATTGCGCCGAAACTACATTCCGCCAACCTGCATCAGATGGGCATTATAAACAAATAGAATCCAAATTATCCAAATTACAAAAAATGAACGATAATCTTATGAATAAAATAGATGCCTTGCAAACCACTAATACACAATTGTTGGACATGGTCACAGTCTTTGGTACAACACTATCCAGTCAGGTTAGGGCCCTCAATACACTGTTGGCCCCCGTGATCGCCATACTTCAAAAGACAATGACAAAGAAGCATTAAATCAGTCTGTAGGTTGTGTAAACTATAAATAAATACATTTAAAAAAGCACATTAATTACAAAATGGCTCCCCCCGCCAAAAAAACTAAAAACTCTGAACCGCTACCTGTATGTACTGATAGTAGTGATGAACCTCTAGATTGGCCGTGTGAGGACGATTACACACGTGCAGTAAGCAATCATCAGGATTTCTTACGATTGTGTGAGAAACACACAAAAATATTCGAAGCCTGGGCGCGCTCTATGCCTAGTGATAGCGATGATAGCGATAGTGAGACAACAACACAAGAATCAAACAGTCTTGTCACATCCCCACAGTCAAATCATGGTCCTTCAACCGTTTATCCAGACAATACACAGACCAGTTTTGTCGCTACCCCACCGTCAAATTCTGCCCCAGCATTCGTATGTCCAGACAATACGGAGTCGGCATGTTTTAAGAGTGTCCAGTCGTCAAAACGAAATTACTACAACTCGTTGGGCTAGTTTCTAATCTATTTTATTATTATTTCTATTGAGTGTATTTTTTCATTCATTGATGTGAAAACCTAGAAAAGACAGTATTGAATGTAAACTGTGACATTAAATGAATGTGTTTGACAATATTTTATTTTTGCTTTTAACCTTTTTTTATTATTTCCATTGAGTGTATTTTTTTCTTTATTCATTGATGTGAAAACCTAGATGGTGATATGATTGTATCAGTGACACAAGAATTTTTTTTTCTGTAATGCAATAGCAGAAGACAGTATTGAATATAACCTGAAACAGTAATGACTGTGTTTTACACTAATTTTACCTACTGAATGCATTTTTCTGTATAGATCTCTTTTTAAAAAATAATAAAACATCAAAGAAAGAGATATCATATTCCACATTCTTTATTATTGAAAAAGCATCATCATTACACAAGGCTTTTTTACCTATAGGTAGCACATGAACATTGTACACATTTAAATTTCTGGTCGTGACACACATCTGGATGTATTTAGTTAACAAAAGGACTGACCATTGTATCGTTACATACAAGATTAGAACGGTACATGTTCATCACTTTTGTATAAGGATGTTTTTTTATGAATATGACATAAAAAGAAAACACAATGTTGGGCACATGTTGTAGAATAACTATTTTGCACTTGGACCCCTGAATGGTACATCTCCACACAGTTTTTTAAGAGGAAATGGATGATTTCCTGAGGAGAAACGGGAGGTGATTGGCCAAAGCTATCAAAGAACAAACCCAGTTTGTTTTCGGTAATGTAAATACCCAGCCAGTGTTCACCAGGCATGTTACTAGGAGGAGGATTTACCACTCACATCGCAGGCAATTTACAAATGAGGGTTTTTGGGAGCTGATCACATGGCATGACACCTAAGAAATTAGTTTCCGTAGTCATTCCTTTTCTAAGTATGCTGGTAAGCTCTATTGTATTCATCTTAGTAGTGGTCCAACAGGACTTGTCTTTGGTTAGATATTTCGATTATAGAATTAATAACAGAATAACAGATCAGGGTCACCGTCCGTGGAAGGGGGTTTCTGAATCGCACCTCTAATCTGGTTTCCTGACCCCCCCGCCATCAGGTTCCAAATTGAAAGAAAACAATGTATAACCATTCCTGAAACCCTCTCGTTTTATGGCTAATGATCGATCCTTTAAATGACAGCCTGTTGATTCCACCATCTGATAATATTCTCACGCATATTGACCTCAGAGATCCATGAATTGAATATCTCTGGCCAGTCTAACCATGTCATGAGTACTTGATTTTTACTACCTGTTTTCTTTCTAGCCACAACTTTCTCTATTTGAAACACTTTGTTTTTGTCTACTTTTACAGCGTGTAACTCTGTTGTCTTTTAGGACATAAACAGGAGGTGTCCTACCTTACGTTTTACTATTGTAAAAAACTTGTATGTAAACGTTTGTTCATAACCTTTTTGAAACAAGTCTCTGTGCTTTGATATCCTAACCGTATCGCCCGGCTGAAATTTAAACACCACCAATCCAGGGGCTTTCAGTTTGTACAGAGTGTTAAAGACGTTGTCTTTATTCACTGCCATTTTTATTGAACTGTGAATCATGTGATAAAACATGCGATTAATCACAATTTACTATAGAAATTCAGCAGTTAATCACGATTAAAAAAAATGGTTTCTACATCTTTTCAGCAGTCTTTATGCTAAGCTAAGCTAACAGAACATCAGAGTTGATTAATGAATAACAACACGCTGCAGCTGTTTACACTTTATATTTAATAACACTCAATACAAAAAAACACTCATTGCTACAATCCAAACAACCAATCAGCAGCCAGCATTTCCTCCACCTGCTGTGATGTCATCAAAGGTCGGGATCTTCACTTTCAGAATAAAGGGCCTGAGAGGACAAATGTCTCCCGTCTGAGGGTGATGCTAGATCACACCTGCTGGACGAGTCAACGTCAACAGACGCTACATGTAGCTACATGCTAAATTTGTCCTAACAGCATGTGGTACAGGACACGTGGACAGTTTTCAGAAATGGAGCCATCCCATTGGTTCAGAAGCATTTAATGTATTGGTAGAAGTGCAGCTACAGCCAGTCTCCAGCTTCATGTTGTAGCAGGGCCACGTGCTGAGGTGTGCCGTGTTGACGTGGAGACGTGTTGGTGTGGAGACGTGTTGCCGTGGAGACGTCCAGCGGGCCGGACCAGACCGGGTCCAGAGCAGTCTGAGCATGTCCAGGACTTCAGGACTCTGGGTCCAGGTCTGAGATCTTATCGATGGACTGAAGCAGCTGAGACACGAGACACAGAGTCTCTGCTTCCCCCAACAGCCGGCTGGAGACAGACAGGCAGGCAGTGAGACAGGCAGGAAGATAGACAGGCAGGCAGTGAGACAGACAGACAGACAGAGAGACAGGCAGGCAGAGAGGCAGACAGACAGCCAGTGAGACAGGCAGGCAGTGAGACAGACAGGCAGAGAGACAGGCAGGCAGAGAGACAGACAGACAGGCAGT
>JABUOV010000089.1:112500-131601 GCA_025617405.1 Perca schrenkii
TGTAGGTCTAACAACATTTCTGTTTATAATGTAATGTAGGTCTAACAACATTTCTGTTTATAATGTAATGTAGGCCTAACAACATTTCTGTTTATAATGTAATGTAGGCCTAACAACATTTCTGTTTATAATGTAATGTAGGCCTAACAACATTTCTGTTTATAATGTAATGTAGGCCTAACAACATTTCTGTTTATAATGTAATGTAGGCCTAACAACATTTCTGTTTATAATGTAATGTAGGCCTAACAACATTTCTGTTAATAATGTAATGTAGGTCTAACAACATTTCTGTTTATAATGTAATGTAGGCCTAACAACATTTCTGTTTATAATGTAATGTAGGCCTAACAACATTTCTGTTTATAATGTAATGTAGGCCTAACAACATTTCTGTTTATAATGTAATGTAGGTCTAACAACATTTCTGTTTATAATGTAATGTAGACCTAACAACATTTCTGTTAATAATGTAATGTAGGCCTAACAACATTTCTGTTAATAATGTAATGTAGGTCTAACAACATTTCTGTTAATAATGTAATGTAGGTCTAACAACATTTCTGTTTATAATGTAATGTAGGTCTAACAACATTTCTGTTAATAATGTAATGTAGTCTTAACAACATTTCTGTTTATAATGTAATGTAGGCCTAACAACATTTCTGTTAATAATGTAATGTAGGCCTAACAACATTTCTGTTAATAATGTAATGTAGGTCTAACAACATTTCTGTTAATAATGTAATGTAGGTCTAACAACATTTCTGTTTATAATGTAATGTAGGTCTAACAACATTTCTGTTTATAATGTAATGTAGGTCTAACAACATTTCTGTTTATAATGTAATGTAGGCCTAACAACATTTCTGTTTATAATGTAATGTAGGTCTAACAACATTTCTGTTTATAATGTAATGTAGGCCTAACAACATTTCTGTTTATAATGTAATGTAGGCCTAACAACATTTCTGTTTATAATGTAATGTAGGCCTAACAACATTTCTGTTTATAATGTAATGTAGGTCTAACAACATTTCTGTTTATAATGTAATGTAGGTCTAACAACATTTCTGTTAATAATGTAATGTAGGTCTAACAACATTTCTGTTTATAATGTAATGTAGACCTAACAACATTTCTGTTTATAATGTAATGTAGGCCTAACAACATTTCTGTTTATAATGTAATGTAGGTCTAACAACATTTCTGTTTATAATGTAATGTAGACCTAACAACATTTCTGTTTATAATGTAATGTAGGCCTAACAACATTTCTGTTTATAATGTAATGTAGGCCTAACAACATTTCTGTTTATAATGTAATGTAGACCTAACAACATTTCTGTTTATAATGTAATGTAGGTCTAACAACATTTCTGTTTATAATGTAATGTAGGCCTAACAACATTTCTGTTTATAATGTAATGTAGGTCTAACAACATTTCTGTTTATAATGTAATGTAGGCCTAACAACATTTCTGTTTATAATGTAATGTAGGCCTAACAACATTTCTGTTTATAATGTAATGTAGGCCTAACAACATTTCTGTTTATAATGTAATGTAGGTCTAACAACATTTCTGTTTATAATGTAATGTAGACCTAACAACATTTCTGTTTATAATGTAATGTAGGCCTAACAACATTTCTGTTTATAATGTAATGTAGACCTAACAACATTTCTGTTTATAATGTAATGTAGACCTAACAACATGATGTAGGTCTAACAACATTTCTGTTTATAATGTAATGTAGGCCTAACAACATTTCTGTTTATAATGTAATGTAGGCCTAACAACATTTCTGTTTATAATGTAATGTAGACCTAACAACATTTCTGTTTATAATGTAATGTAGACCTAACAACATTTCTGTTTATAATGTAATGTAGGCCTAACAACATTTCTGTTTATAATGTAATGTAGACCTAACAACATTTCTGTTTATAATGTAATGTAGGCCTAACAACATTTCTGTTTATAATGTAATGTAGGCCTAACAACATTTCTGTTTATAATGTAATGTAGACCTAACAACATTTCTGTTTATAATGTAATGTAGACCTAACAACATGATGTAGGTCTAACAACATTTCTGTTTATAATGTAATGTAGGCCTAACAACATTTCTGTTTATAATGTAATGTAGACCTAACAACATTTCTGTTTATAATGTAATGTAGACCTAACAACATTTCTGTTTATAATGTAATGTAGACCTAACAACATTTCTGTTTATAATGTAATGTAGACCTAACAACATTTCTGTTTATAATGTAATGTAGACCTAACAACATTTCTGTTTATAATGTAATGTAGACCTAACAACATTTCTGTTTATAATGTAATGTAGACCTAACAACATTTCTGTTTATAATGTAATGTAGGCCTAACAACATTTCTGTTTATAATGTAATGTAGGCCTAACAACATTTCTGTTTATAATGTAATGTAGGCCTAACAACATTTCTGTTTATAATGTAATGTAGACCTAACAACATTTCTGTTTATAATGTAATGTAGGCCTAACAACATTTCTGTTTATAATGTAATGTAGACCTAACAACATTTCTGTTTATAATGTAATGTAGACCTAACAACATTTCTGTTTATAATGTAATGTAGACCTAACAACATTTCTGTTTATAATGTAATGTAGGCCTAACAACATTTCTGTTTATAATGTAATGTAGGCCTAACAACATTTCTGTTTATAATGTAATGTAGACCTAACAACATTTCTGTTTATAATGTAATGTAGACCTAACAACATTTCTGTTTATAATGTAATGTAGACCTAACAACATTTCTGTTTATAATGTAATGTAGGCCTAACAACATTTCTGTTTATAATGTAATGTAGGCCTAACAACATTTCTGTTTATAATGTAATGTAGACCTAACAACATTTCTGTTTATAATGTAATGTAGGCCTAACAACATTTCTGTTTATAATGTAATGTAGGCCTAACAACATTTCTGTTTATAATGTAATGTAGGTCTAACAACATTTCTGTTTATAATGTAATGTAGGTCTAACAACATTTCTGTTTATAATGTAATGTAGGTCTAACAACATTTCTGTTTATAATGTAATGTAGGCCTAACAACATTTCTGTTTATAATGTAATGTAGACCTAACAACATTTCTGTTTATAATGTAATGTAGGCCTAACAACATTTCTGTTTATAATGTAATGTAGGCCTAACAACATTTCTGTTTATAATGTAATGTAGGCCTAACAACATTTCTGTTTATAATGTAATGTAGACCTAACAACATTTCTGTTTATAATGTAATGTAGGCCTAACAACATTTCTGTTTATAATGTAATGTAGGCCTAACAACATTTCTGTTTATAATGTAATGTAGGCCTAACAACATTTCTGTTTATAATGTAATGTAGGCCTAACAACATTTCTGTTTATAATGTAATGTAGGCCTAACAACATTTCTGTTTATAATGTAATGTAGGCCTAACAACATTTCTGTTTATAATGTAATGTAGACCTAACAACATTTCTGTTTATAATGTAATGTAGGCCTAACAACATTTCTGTTTATAATGTAATGTAGGCCTAACAACATTTCTGTTTATAATGTAATGTAGACCTAACAACATTTCTGTTTATAATGTAATGTAGGCCTAACAACATTTCTGTTTATAATGTAATGTAGGCCTAACAACATTTCTGTTTATAATGTAATGTAGGCCTAACAACATTTCTGTTTATAATGTAATGTAGGCCTAACAACATTTCTGTTTATAATGTAATGTAGGCCTAACAACATTTCTGTTTATAATGTAATGTAGGCCTAACAACATTTCTGTTTATAATGTAATGTAGGCCTAACAACATTTCTGTTTATAATGTAATGTAGGCCTAACAACATTTCTGTTTATAATGTAATGTAGACCTAACAACATTTCTGTTTATAATGTAATGTAGGCCTAACAACATTTCTGTTTATAATGTAATGTAGACCTAACAACATTTCTGTTTATAATGTAATGTAGGCCTAACAACATTTCTGTTTATAATGTAATGTAGGCCTAACAACATTTCTGTTTATAATGTAATGTAGGCCTAACAACATTTCTGTTTATAATGTAATGTAGGTCTAACAACATTTCTGTTTATAATGTAATGTAGGTCTAACAACATTTCTGTTTATAATGTAATGTAGGCCTAACAACATTTCTGTTTATAATGTAATGTAGACCTAACAACATTTCTGTTTATAATGTAATGTAGACCTAACAACATTTCTGTTTATAATGTAATGTAGACCTAACAACATTTCTGTTTATAATGTAATGTAGACCTAACAACATTTCTGTTTATAATGTAATGTAGGCCTAACAACATTTCTGTTTATAATGTAATGTAGACCTAACAACATTTCTGTTTATAATGTAATGTAGACCTAACAACATTTCTGTTTATAATGTAATGTAGGTCTAACAACATTTCTGTTTATAATGTAATGTAGGCCTAACAACATTTCTGTTTATAATGTAATGTAGGCCTAACAACATTTCTGTTTATAATGTAATGTAGGCCTAACAACATTTCTGTTTATAATGTAATGTAGGCCTAACAACATTTCTGTTTATAATGTAATGTAGGCCTAACAACATTTCTGTTTATAATGTAATGTAGGTCTAACAACATTTCTGTTTATAATGTAATGTAGGCCTAACAACATTTCTGTTTATAATGTAATGTAGACCTAACAACATTTCTGTTTATAATGTAATGTAGGCCTAACAACATTTCTGTTTATAATGTAATGTAGGCCTAACAACATTTCTGTTTATAATGTAATGTAGGCCTAACAACATTTCTGTTTATAATGTAATGTAGGCCTAACAACATTTCTGTTTATAATGTAATGTAGACCTAACAACATTTCTGTTTATAATGTAATGTAGGCCTAACAACATTTCTGTTTATAATGTAATGTAGGTCTAACAACATTTCTGTTTATAATGTAATGTAGGTCTAACAACATTTCTGTTTATAATGTAATGTAGGCCTAACAACATTTCTGTTTATAATGTAATGTAGACCTAACAACATTTCTGTTTATAATGTAATGTAGGCCTAACAACATTTCTGTTTATAATGTAATGTAGACCTAACAACATTTCTGTTTATAATGTAATGTAGGTCTAACAACATTTCTGTTTATAATGTAATGTAGACCTAACAACATTTCTGTTTATAATGTAATGTAGACCTAACAACATTTCTGTTTATAATGTAATGTAGGTCTAACAACATTTCTGTTTATAATGTAATGTAGACCTAACAACATTTCTGTTTATAATGTAATGTAGGCCTAACAACATTTCTGTTTATAATGTAATGTAGACCTAACAACATTTCTGTTTATAATGTAATGTAGGCCTAACAACATTTCTATTAATAATGTAATGTAGACCTAACAACATTTCTGTTTATAATGTAATGTAGGTCTAATAACATTTCTGTTAATAATGTAATGTAGGCCTAACAACATTTCTGTTTATAATGTAATGTAGACCTAACAACATTTCTGTTTATAATGTAATGTAGGCCTAACAACATTTCTGTTTATAATGTAATGTAGACCTAACAACATTTCTGTTTATAATGTAATGTAGACCTAAAATTTCTGTTTATAATGTAATGTAGACCTAACAACATTTCTGTTTACATATTCTGGTATGTTAACACATTCAGGAGGTGCCATGTGCTCAGTGCTGTATAGTTTTATGTATCCAAGTTATTTAGTATTAGAGCACTGCAGAATGATTGTTTTTTGAAGCTTGAAAAGCTATGAATTAAATATCATACATGGCTTTAATAGAAACATGGATTTGACGCATCGAGATATTGAATCAAATTGAATCGCTGACATGATAACCGTAATTGAATCAGGAGATGAGTGAAGATTCACACCTCTAGTTCCAAGTAGTTTCTTTCGGTGACGCTGTCTGAACGTACTGTATCATCAGGGTGACCGGGTTCTGACGGGAGTTACATTAGGGCTGTGCAATTAATCGAAATGTAATTGTGATTATGATTTTGGCTCCCAACGATCACAAAAACAGAATAATCAAGAAAAACAATTATTTAGCTCATTACGTTTTGCAAGTAAACTCTCATTTTCTCTTGTGTTCTGAATGAAAAAATAAAGTTTAAATAGGAAAAGTATAGAGGCAAATTTCACAGTTGTATGTGTTTTTTTACTGTTGATTTATTTAACTTTTTCCACTGTTTTTTAAGTTCAGTAATTGCAACATCTTTCCAGAAGTCAACGAGTAATCGTGTTAAATTATCGTTATTTCAATATTGACCAAAATAATCGTGCTTATGTTTTTTTCCATAATAGAGCAGCCCTAAGTTACAGTAACTAGAGGGGTCAAAGGTTGTAGGATGCCACTGAAGGGCGACTAAAGGAAACGTCCAGTGTATGAAAACAAAATAACAGATTTCTCTGGGTTTGAAATTTGGTGGAAACATTTAGGATAATGTAAGAACAAAACTCATAAAAATATATAACATAGGTATGGTCGTTTTTAGACATTTTAATGTAGAAATGTTACATATTACCTTTAAATACAAAACTTGAGTAACTGTATAGGCTACTTCGTTAGGCCACCAACCAAACTCTGTACACTGTTCTCAGTATTTAAGGCATATCCAGCTGGTCGTTGGGGCCGTGTTGTTATTAATAATCCCATATTTCATGTTGTTGAGTGTGTGTGAACTGACCGTCTGTGATGATCAGAGTTTTAGCAGAGCTCCTCTGTTTGGACATGACGTCACAGGTGCTTGAGAAGGTTATTGATAGGGTTATCGATCATCCTGTCTGTCTGTCCCGCCGTGTCTCTCTCCTCTCCTGCAGGAACAAGACCACGAAGCAACAAGGAAAAAACCCGGAAACACAGTCGAATGCTTCCCCAACTCACGTGACCGAGCGTCTAACTTCTCATTGGCTGGGGAAATCACATGACGTAAGAGGAAAACACGGTGGGAAAAAAAAATAGGTTTCCTGCACGATTGCATTCGCTCCACGTGTCCCGGTCCACTGCTGCGGTCCGGTCCGGTTTGTTTACCTGCAGAGACCTCAGCTCCGGTGAGTGGCCGAGGGAATGTTAGAGCACGATTAGCACGGCTCGGCACGGGTCAGCCCGCTTCGTCCTGGCGGTGTATATGAAGCAGCTCGGCGGGTAGGGAGCGGATGTGGAGCCCGGCTGCTGGGCGGGGTTAGTGACCCAGAACGGTACTTAGCCGGTTCTGTTCCCGGATCAGTTTTCATCTGCATCTCCGATACTGTCAGTTAGAAATAAAAACATCTCAGCCATCGACGGGCTCCATTAAAAAAACAGCTAATTTAACGTCGCCTTGTTCGCATGATAATATAGACGCTGTTGGATGTGACTGAAGAGAGATGAGGCCCCTCTTTAAAAACTTGAATGTTATTTCATGTTGACATTATGCCGAATTAAGGAGAAGACTATTAGATATTTGGAGGAATTCCCGCTTTTGTTGTCTACGTTGTTATTGTGAGTGAGGGGTTAAAGTTATTTAAATTTGTACATTTTGTAAACGTAGTTTGGCGCGGAGTTGTGGAATGGAAGAAGTGGCGTGTCTACAGACTACCAGTTGACCTGTATGGTCTCATGTGTCTAATCCGCAGAGCTGGAAGATGTCTGAAGAGATTCCACATGAGGGGGAGCAGCCCCAGACCACCCAGTCTACCCAGTCCACCCTGTCCCAGGCCCAGTCTACCCAGTCTCCGTCCCAGGCCCAGTCTACCCAGTCTCTGTCCCAGGCCCAGTCTACCCAGTCTCCGTCCCAGGCCCAGTCCACCCAGCCTAAGTCCCAGACTGGTTCCAGTTCTTCCAGTGGGCCGACCTCTTCCAGCGGCTCGGGGACCCTGAGCAGCGTGGACACCATTCCCGTAACGCTGGCGTCCGTCCCCGAGGAGCCCGAGCCTCAGCCGTGGGGCCGCCTGCTGCCGATGGCCCAGGGCTTCAGGAGCCTCGGTGAGTCCACGGTCCCGTTGACACTGATAAGACTTGGTTTGAGTGATCTGATATCGGTTAATAAAACCCAGAAATATATCTTTTAATATCTGCCTTTTAGCCCTGGGGATCACCATATGATTCCCCAGACTAAAAAGGTCAAATAGAGAACCATACATTTAATACATAAAAATATATCTAACATGACAGTTAAGTTTAGGGGAGAAAAGGTGACTGTGAGCCGGGTACAGAGACAGACAGACAGACAGACAGACACACAGAGAGACAGACAGACAGACAGACACAGAGACAGACAGACAAAGAGACACAGAGACAGACAGACACACAGAGAGTCAGACAGACAGACACACACACACAGACAGATACTTTTCATTCCAAGGAAAATTTAGTCATCCAGTAGCTTATACAACCATAACACAACAAACACACACATGTCCAGTATCTCCCATACACATGAAGCCAGCCAGAGAAGTGTAGAGAGTGAGCCATTAGTGCAGTGGTTACAGAGGGCTGGTATGGACTGACCATGTGATGGAATGACCCTGATAAGGGGCTACGGGAGAGTGGGTGCAGTGGTGGTAGTGCAAAAGAGAACGGTGCAATAGCTTATATTAATAGACACACACACACACACACACACACACACAGAGACACACACACACACACACATACACACACACACCAGGGGCCTATTGCACAAAAGTAGAATAAAGAAATCCAGGATAAATGAAAAAGCGCAGCTTGACTTAGTGTGATCCACTCATCGCAGCTCAATCGGTTGCACGTTTGCCGAGCCAGGATAAGTAGGTGAAGCTATGTCAAGCCAGGAGGAGATAGCTGGGATAAGTGCTCGTTCACGGATTTCTTAAATAGACCACGGTATCGATCACAGATTTACTGATGCAGAAATGGAGACGACGTGTGCAGCGTATGTTTCACCCGTTGAGCAGCAGCTTCTAATGGAAACTTACGAGGAGGTGAAACATATAATATATTATATATACTATATAATATGCAAAAAGGGAAATACGGCTGTTTTCAAACGGAAAAAAAGCCCGACAGACAATAGCGGACCTACTGAATATGTATGGATTTAAAAAAAAATCTACTTAGACACTCCACATTTTAATTGCTTTAATATGCTTGTTTTATGTGTTGGTTTTATTGCTGTATCTGTTTTTATGCGCAAAATGTGCTGTTTTTTTCATAATGCGAGAATATGTTTTACAACCATATGCACAGATCTCCATAAGCTATGACTAATTCTAAATATCTTTCTACAATTAATGTTCATACGGAACAAACATGACTGGACAAAAACTAGAAAAAGAAGTGACTTCACTACACACTGTAAGCATATCTGTAAAACAATGTAGCCTGTTATTATTCATGTTTTTATTCTCACTCCCAAGCTCCAAGATGACAAGTGGCAGCACCAAAATAAAATGATTAAGAAGCTTTGTGGCATTCCAACACATTCTCACTCCCATTTGGTAAAAAAGGACATTTGATCAGGTGCCATTGTCGTCGTTATTGATGATAAAAGTCTCTTTTACCGGGGATTTTCCACTGGATGCGTAACGGCTGCGGACACGGCTCCTCGCGAATTCAGGTAGAATAGAACCACAAAACCAACAACAGTTTGTTTCCATCCAGAGGAGTAGAGGGGAAACAGCTCTGTGCTGTGTTTTCAAGGTGTAGTGCAGGGAAATATGATCCGCCGTGAGCACGGTGTATTTTATTTTGAAAATTAACCGGATATTTATTTTGTTTCGGTGCTCGACTTCCTGTCCCGCACTATCTGCCGTGTGCTGAATTGCTGCGGAGCTCTCCGTCGTCCGTCAAAAATAGTAGCTCTGCGTATCTGCTGCGGAGGGCTGCGGACTGACGGAACTGGGACGGAGTAGAGAAGCAGACGTTCCGCAGTCAGTGGAAATACACAGATTGACTTTAATGGAAACCTAATGACTCCGGAGACGTTCCGCAGACGTTCCGCAGACGTTCCGCATCCAGTGGAAATTGCCGGTTAGAGTCTGCTGCACGGTGTGGGAGGATCCCCCTGCCTCCCCCCGCCTCCCCGCGTTGCACGGGCGGGGGACATTTCACGGGGACAGCAGCGGAGGAAAAGCCCATTTCCTCCGTATGATCGTCCCACTTTTTACCATTACCATCTCAACAACTGCAGTAGTAGGATTTAAATCAAACTGGTGACAGCAATAGTAACAAGTAATGCATGTTAATAAAATGAAGCAGAACACATTCAGAAGACAACGGAATAACTGTTAAACACTTTATTTCTGATCAGAGCGTCAGCTGATTTAACACATCAGACTCCAGGACTGTTAGCCTGGCTGTTAGCCTGGCTGTTAGCCTGGCTGTTAGCCTGGCTGTTAGCCTGGCTGTTAGCCTGGCTGTTAGCCTGGCTGTTAGCCTGGCTGTTAGCCTGGCTGTTAGCCTGGCTGTTAGCCTGGCTGTTAGCCTGCTCTGGAGCAGGCTAGCTGCAAAGAATAAATCGCCATGGTTACTTGGCTGGGTTTAGTTCAACCTGCTTTTGTGCAACCAAGTCAAAGCTAAATTCATCCAGGATAACCTGAATATCTCGGCTTAATCCTTTTCCTGGTTTTGTGCAATACCCCTCTGGTGTGACCCGGTTCTCTCTGTGTTCCAGACTGTCTAGAGGACCAGTACCTGTTCTGACCCGGTTCTCTCTGTGTTCCAGACTGGCTAGAGGACCAGTACCTGTTCGGACCCGGTTCTCTCTGTGTTCCAGACTGTCTAGAGGACCAGTACCTGTTCTGACCCGGTTCTCTCTGTGTTCCAGACTGTCTAGAGGACCAGTACCTGTTCGGACGGGGATCCAAGTGTAACTACGTTCTGGACGATCCCGATGAAAAAGGATCCAAAAAGTTCAGAATCTACAGCAAGAAACACTTCAGGATCTACAGAGTGAGATCACTTCCTGTTTACTAACCAGCAAACGCTGTGATTGGTCTGTTGGGACGTAGGACGTTATGTAAACAAACGCTGTGATTGGTCTGTTGGGACGTAGGACGTTATGTAAACAAACGCTGTGATTGGTCTGTTGGAACGCAGGACTGTCTGTGACTTTAGAGAGTTAGAGAAGCTGTCTCTCTCTCTAACTGTCTCTTTCTCTGCCTGTCTTACTCTTTGTCTGTCTGTCTCTCTTACTGCCTGTCTGCCTGTCTGTCTGTCTGTCTCTCTCTGTCTGCCTGTCTCTCTGTCTGTCTATCTGCCTGTGTGCCTGCCTGCCTGTCTGTCTGTCTGCCTGTGTGCCTGTCTGTCTGCCTGTCTGTCTGTCTGTCTGCCTGTCTGCCTGTCTGTCTGTCTGTCTGTCTGTCTGTCTGTCTGTCTCTCTGCCTCTCTGTCTGTCTCTCTCTGTCTGCCTGTCTGTCTGTCTGTCTCTCTCTGTCTGCCTGTCTCTCTGTCTGTCTGTCTGCCTGTGTGCCTGCCTGCCTGTCTGTCTGTCTGCCTGTGTGCCTGTCTGTCTGCCTGTCTGTCTGTCTGCCTGTCTGTCTGTCTGTCTGTCTGTCTGTCTGTCTGTCTCTCTGCCTCTCTGTCTGTCTCTCTCTGCTTGCCTGCTTGCCTGTCTGTCTTTGTGTCTCTGCCTGCCTGTCTGTCTCTCTGCCTGTCTGTGTGTCTTACTCTTTGCCTGCCTGTCTCTCTGCCTGCCTGCCTGTCTCCCTGCCTGCCTGCCTGTCTGCCTGCCTACCTGTCTGTGTGTCAGGAGGGCAGTGAGGTGTTCGTGGAGGACTCCAGTAACAACGGGACCTTTGTAGACGGAGTGCTGGTGGGTAAAGACAGGAAGCTTCCTCTGACCAACAACGCTGTGCTGGCCCTGGCTGAGCAACGCAACAGAGGTACCAGGGGGGGGCAACAGGGGGTATCAGGGGGGGGCAACAGGGGGTATCAGGGGGGGGCAACAGAGGTATCAGGGGGGGGCAACAGGGGGTATCAGGGGGGGGCAACAGGGGTACCAGGGGGGGGCAACAGGGGTATCAGGGGGGGGCAACAGGGGGGGCAACAGAGGTATCTGAGGGGGGCAACAGGGGTATCTAAGGGGGGGCAACAGAGGTATCTGAGGGGGGGGCAACAGTTATCTTAGGGGGGGGCAACAGATGTATCTAAGGGGGGGGCAACAGTTATCTTAGGGGGGCAACAGATGTATCTAAGGGGGGGGCAACAGTTATCTTAGGGGGGGGCAACAGAGGTATCTAAGGGGGGGGCAACAGTTATCTTAGGGGGGGGCAACAGTTATCTTAGGGGGGGGCAACAGAGGTATCTGGGGGGGTTAGGTGATACTTGTCCTAGAGCGTCAGAGGAGAGAAGAAACCAGACAATATGTCTAATGACTCAAACCAATGAACGGATGAAAGTAGTCTCTCTGCCTGTCTGTCTCTCTAACTGTCTGTCTGCCTGTCTGTCTCTCCAACCTGTCTGTCTTCCTGTCTCCAACCTGTCTGTCTGCCGGTCTGTCTCTCTAACTGTCTGTCTGCCTGTCTGTCTCTCCAACCTGTCTGTCTTCCTGTCTGTCTGTCTCTCTCTCTCTAACTGTCTGTCTGTCTCTAACCTGCCTGTCTGCCTGTCTGTCTCTCTAACTCTGTCTGTCTGTCTCTAACCTGTCTGTCTTCCTGTCTCCAACCTGTCTGTCTGCATGTCTGTCTCTCTAACTGTCTGTCTGTCTGTCTCTAACCTGTCTGTCTGCCTGTCTCTCTGTCTCTAACCTGTCTGTCTCTCTAACTCTGTCTGCCTGTCTGTCTCTAACCTGTCTGTCTCTCAGTCTTTGTGTTCATTGACCTGATGTCAGCTGACCAGTCCAGCCTACCCAGAGACCTCCAGGAGAAATACGTTCTGACTCGACGCATCGGCACGTGAGTCACTGTTCACACCGCCGTGATGTCACTTCCTGTGTCCTGAAACCCTGCTAACTGTGTGTGTGTGTGTGTGTGTGTGTGTGTGTGTGTGTGTGTGTGTGTGTGTGTGTGTGTGTGTGTGTGTAGAGGAGTGTGTGGAGAAGTTAAACTGGCCTTCGAGAGATCGTCGTGCAGGAAGTTTGCCGTGAAAATAATTAATAAGAAGAACTTTCAGTCTGAAGGGGTGAGTCCTCTCATCTGCTCTCTGATTGGCTCAGAGCTGTGTGGGTTGGTGAGTCCTCTCATCTGCTCTCTGATTGGCTCAGAGCTGTGTGGGTTGGTGAGTCCTCTCATCTGCTCTCTGATTGGCTCAGAGCTGTGTGGGTTGAGGCTGGAAGGGAAACAGCTTCGTTCAGACACCAAAACGACTTGTTACGTTTAGGAAAAAGATGAAAATGCTCCGGAGGAACGAACACGTGTTTCCTGGGTGAAATAATAGTTATATTAGCCGAGAATTTGCAAGATTTTGCGAGATGTAGCGTAACTGCCATCCTTCCAGCCTCAACCGTCTGTGATGTAGCAGACGTTATACATTCCTCTGGACCAATGGCAGGCCGGGATGGTGATGATGTGTCTGTTTGTTTGGTCCAATCACAGACCGCGAAGAGAAATGCGCAAACTGAGATTGAAATTCTGCAGAGAGTCGACCACGTGAGTATGACACCACAGAAGAAGAGACATGATTACACTATTAATGAGCAATAAGATTAATATTAATATTAACTCCTATCTCCTTGTCTCCTTGTCCCCTGCAGCCATGTCTGATTAAAACAGAGGATTTCTATCAGACGGAAGACAGTTACTACATTGTGTTGGAGCTGTGAGTTACAGTTAAAGTGATGGTGTAGAAGTTTGGTATCATTTCAGGCATTATTAGTGGGGTAACTTACGAGATACATCACTGGATCCATTAGCCCCTGCGCTAAGCTATTCAGCGGCTAACGCTACTCTACGCTAACTCTCCCAATGTGCGCCTCAGGTGAAAAAAGCTTCTGGGGGGGTGTTTGGCTCGAGGTCTTGGTGCAAAGTCACCACGCTAAAAGTCCTGATTATTTACATGGAGTCTGGTGGAGTTTGGTGATGGTGATTTCGGGGCTGTTTCATGTTAAAGTAAAAGGATCTTACTCTTGAAATAAAAGGCAAAAACAGCCCTTTTTCTGTCTGTCTCCTCACCTGTCTCTGTCTCTACCTCTCTGTCTGCCTCTCTGTCTATCTGTCTGCCTCTCTGTCTGTCTGTCTGTCTGTCTCTCTCAGGATGGAGGGTGGAGAATTGTTTCACCGAGTTAAATCTCAGCAGCAGCTCGACGAGTCTGTCGCCAAACTGTATTTTTATCAGATGCTGAGAGCAGTCAAGGTGAGACGGAGACACTGTCGCTACGGTAACCACCCCACACCTGAGTCCTCTGTGTATAACTCTGTGTGTGTGTGTGTGTGTGTAGTACCTCCACAGTGAAGGGATCATCCACAGAGATCTGAAACCGGAGAACATCCTGCTGTCCTCGCAGGACAACGAGTGTCTCATCAAGGTAACGCACCTTCATCTTCATCACCTTCATCACAGCTACAGTTACAGGCACTGACACGCCAAGCCGACTGTGGCGTCGCCTCACGTTGCCCTGCAGCACATTTGTCTTGGCCAAAAAATGATCACCTGAACACACCGCAGAGACCACGTACGTCCTGCACCTGCCTGAGAGGAAATAAGTCTCGGTAGGGAAACCTGCTACAACCTAAACATGCTGGGATCTGAAATTATTGTTTCTATCTTTAGAACATACACGTGGGTATGGAGGAAGTATTTATTCATAATTCAAATTGAAAGTCCAAAGAGAAAACAAAGCGAGATCAAATTAAAAATATTATTATTTTACTACGCTACTAGGAAGAATCATGCCTTAAGTAAATTTAAAAAAAGGAAACTGAAAAAGCATAGCTGAAATGTAAAATGATAATTTGAAAATGTAAAGTGCAATGTAAAAAGTCAAATATAAAATGCAAAGCTTAAATATAAATGCTTAAACTGAAATCTTTTATTGATAAGATAGACTTTATTAATCCCAGACTGGGGAAACTCCTGTATTACAGCAGCTCAAAAGAAAAGAGAAAAACCAATGTACACACATCAGAATAACACAAATACACATTAAGTTGACATAGGAGAAAAATATATATACATAAAAGTATATGAACAAGAAAATAGAATCAGTAATAATAGTAATAAAAAACAGACATATTTACACAATAAACACCCTTATATAAACAGATTGTGTGTGTGTGTGTGTGTGTGTGTGTGTGTGTGTGTGTGTGTGTGTGTGTGTGTGTGTGTGTGTGTGTGTGTGTGTGTGTGTGTGTGTGTGTGTGTGTGTGTGTGTGTGTGTGAATAGAAATATTGCACAGTTGGAGGTAGCAAAGAGTAATAAATAGATAAATGTGCATAGTGCAAAACATAGTCCAGTGATGCTGATATTGCAGAAACAGCTAGCAGTGCTACATTCTGAGGCTGTATTACAGAGTCTGACTGCTGCTGGGATGAAGGAGCTGATTGAGAGAAACATCAAATATGAAACTCCAAATGTGAAATGGAAATACTTCTATTAAAATCTCAAATAGAAAAAAAGAAATTTATTTTATTTTAGTCTTTGCTAGGGCTGGGACGATTTGTCGACTACGTAAACGTCACTAAATAAAATAAATAAATAAAACTTGCGAGTTCCGGCAACAAGAGTTGTGTTTGTTTGTGGTTAGATATCGAGGACGCACACACACACACACACACACACACACACACACTCTCAGGCATCCTCTGAACTGCGACCTCTCCTTTTTCTTTCTCTCACTTTTTTCTCCGGGTGGAGTGCGGTGTGAGGCGCGTGTCGACGCTGTTCTGCGACATGCGCCTCACAATCCCCCCTGGTAGACCTGATAGGCCTTTGGTACAGCCCGGGTACTTTTTCGTTCATTTGATATAGATCCCAATTTGAAAAATGGGTCATTTTAAACCTTGTTGATATTGATGACAATGTGTTCAAATGGAAAATGAGCCATATTTCAGGAACTAAACGTGTCCCTGAGTCTATTGAGAGGCTTCCAGCTGACAGTGGTGTCTGTGAGCATCACTGGCCGGCTGGTGGGGCAGCGTGCATGCGTACGTACATACGTGTGTATGTACGTACGTCCTCGATATCTAACCACACACAAACACACAGCCATAGCAGAGCTAGCCACGCCCATGTTTGTACTGTTGCAAAGAGAGAAGTTGTCTGCGTCCGTGTTTTAAACAGACCCACCTGGGGCGAAGATGGGAACCAGAATCAGCTTTAAATCCAGTCCTGGTTTTAGCACTGGTAGAAACAACAACAGTACCCAATGTGTGTGTCTGTGTCTGTCTGTGTGTGTGTGTGTGTGTGTGTGTGTGTGTGTGTCTGTGTGTGTGTGTGTGTGTGTGTGTGTGTGTGTGTATGTCTGTGTGTGTGTGTGTGTGTGTGTGTGTGTGTGTGTGTGTGTGTGTGTGTATGTCTGTGTGTGTGTGTCTGTGTGTGTGTGTGTGTGTGTGTGTGTGTGTGTCTGTGTGTGTGTATGTCTGTATGTCTGTATGTGTGTGTGTGTGTGTGTGTGTGTGTGTGTGTGTGTGTGTGTGTGTGTGTGTGTGTGTGTGTGTGTGTGTGTGTGTGTGTGTGTGTGTGTCTGTGTGTGTGTGTGTGTCTGTGTGTGTGTGTGTGTGTGTGTGTGTGTGTCTGTGTGTGTGTCTGTGTGTGTGTGTGTGTGTCTGTGTGTGTCTGTGTGTGTGTGTGTGTGTGTGTGTCTGTATGTGTCTGTGTGTGTGTGTGTGTGTCTGTGTGTGTCTGTGTGTGTCTGTGTGTGTGTGTGTGTGTGTGTGTGTCTGTGTGTGTCTGTGTGTGTCTGTGTGTGTGTGTGTGTGTGTGTGTGTGTGTGTGTGTGTGTGTGTGTGTCTGTGTGTGTGTGTGTGTGTGTGTGTGTCTGTGTGTGTGTGTGTGTGTGTGTGTCTGTGTGTGTCAGGTGACAGACTTCAACCAGTCCCGGATCCTGGATGAGTCCCTGCTGATGAGGAGTCTGTGTGGGACCCCGTCCTACCTCGCTCCTGAAGTCTTCACGTCCACGTCGGGATACGGGCTGGCCGTGGACGCGTGGAGCCTCGGAGTCCTGCTCTTCGTCTGGTAGGCTCGCTCCTGTCTCACCCTCCGCCTGCCTGTCTGTCTGTCTGTCTGTCTGTCTGACACCTTCAACTTTCTTTTTCAAATTGTCAAAATGTCTGTCTGTCTCTAACCATTATGTCTCTAACCTGTCTGTATCTCGGTCTGTCTCTCTCTCTCTCTCTGTCTGTCTCTAACCTGTCTCTCTCTCTCTCTCTCTGTCTGTCTCTAACCTGTCTGTCTCTCTGTCTGTCTCTCTCTCTCTGTCTGTCGCTAACCTGTCTGTCTGTCTGTCTCTCTCTCTGTCTCTCTGTCTGTCTCTAACCTTTCTGTCTCTAACCTGTCTGTCTCTAACCTATCTGTCTCTCTGTCTGTTTCTAACCTGTCTGTCTCTAACTTGTCTGTCTCTCTGTCTGTCTCTCTCTCTCTCTCTCTCTGTCTGTCTGTCTCTAACCTTTCTGTATCTCTGTCTGTCTGTCTGTCTCTCTCTCTGTCTGTCTCTAACTTGTCTGTCTCTAACCTGTCTGTCTCTCAGTCTGGGTGGTTATCCTCCGTTCCATGAAAACTTCAGCCGCCAGTCGATCACGGAGCAGATCATCCGCGGAGAGTTCACCATGGTGCCGTCCAAGTGGAGACACATCTCTGACCCAGGTAAACACTATGGGACACCTGAACACACCTCTGACCCAGGTAAACACTACGGGACACCTGAACACATCTCTGACCCAGGTAAACACTACGGGACACCTGAACACATCTCTGACCCAGGTAAACACTATGGGACACCTGAACACATCTCTGACCCAGGTAAACACTATGGGACACCTGAACACATCTCTGACCCAGGTAAACACTACGGGACACCTGAACACATCTCTGACCCAGGTGAACACTACGGGACACCTGAACACACCTCTGACCCAGGTAAACACTACGGGACACCTGAACACACCTCTGACCCAGGTAAACACTATGGGACACCTGAACACATCTCTGACCCAGGTAAACACTACGGGACACCTGAACACACCTCTGACCCAGGTAAACACTACGGGACACCTGAACACATCTCTGACCCAGGTAAACACTACGGGACACCTGAACACATCTCTGACCCAGGTAAACACTACGGGACACCTGAACACACCTCTGACCCAGGTAAACACTACGGGACACCTGAACACACCTCTGACCCAGGTAAACACTATGGGACACCTGAACACATCTCTGACCCAGGTAAACACTATGGGACACCTGAACACATCTCTGACCCAGGTAAACACTACGGGACACCTGAACACATCTCTGACCCAGGTAAACACTACGGGACACCTGAACACACCTCTGACCCAGGTAAACACTACGGGACACCTGAACACACCTCTGACCCAGGTAAACACTACGGGACACCTGAACACACCTCTGACCCAGGTAAACACTACGGGACACCTGAACACACCTCTGACCCAGGTAAACACTACGGGACACCTGAACACACCTCTGACCCAGGTACGGGACACCTGAACACACCTCTGACCCAGGTACACACTACGGGACACCTGAACACACCTCTGACCCAGGTAAAGACTACGGGACACCTGAACACACCTCTGACCCAGGTAAACACTACGGGACACCTGAACACACCTCTGACCCAGGTAAACACTACGGGACACCTGAACACATCTCTGACCCAGGTAAACACTACGGGACACCTGAACACACCTCTGACCCAGGTAAACACTACGGGACACCTGAACACACCTCTGACCCAGGTAAACACTACGGGACACCTGAACACACCTCTGACCCAGGTAAACACTACGGGACACCTGAACACACCTCTGACCCAGGTAAACACTACGAGACACCTGAACACACTTCTGACCCAGGTAAACACTACGGGACACCTGAACACATCTCTGACCCAGGTAAACACTACGGGACACCTGAACACACCTCTGACCCAGGTAAA
>JABUOV010000887.1:0-10293 GCA_025617405.1 Perca schrenkii
ATAAATACAGTCAGTGGTCAGTATCACTTCAATATTCATATATACAGTCAGTGGTCAGTATTACTACAATATACATATATACAGTCAGTGGTCAGCATCACTTCAATATACATATATAAAAGTTTTGGACAAATATGTTGTTCAATCTTTGAGAAGAAGCATAACGCAAACTTATAAACGAGGTATAACAGAAACCACTCAATATCACTCCATAGCCTATCTTTTTTTAGTCTTTTTATTTATTCTTTTTGGGAGATTTGGTTCTCCTGCTCTATAGGTTTGCCCTGCCAGGCTTCATTAACATTATTCCTGCTACAGTAATGTGACACATTAAACAATTCAAACTATTTTGAAGTTTATTATTTACACAATTCAGCACACTCCGTAGTGTTGCAGCTCCTAGACACAAACAAGCATGGCTTTACGGCCCCATACTAACAAAACATTTAAGCTAGTAACGGGATAAAGGTGGTAAGTGCAGCGAGACGTCAGGCATTAAGCCTGCCCGTTGAAACAAAATATAAAATATAAATAACCGCATGATTAAATGCTGTGCAACAGCATATAACAGAATAAGAAAAGACACTCAGTTTATGCACGTGTAAATCTTCCTGCTTCTACCAGTGTCCAGGTAATTCATGGGCATGATATTAAAACAAACGCACAAATTAGTATTTTGTGCGCACGTTATACCTATTTCGTGGCCACAAATTAGTATTTTGTGCGCACGTTATATCTATTTCGTGGCCACAAATAAGTATTTTGTGCGCACATTATACCTATATTGTGGCCACGAAATAGATATTACCACATATATATACGTATATATACCACAATTTATTTTTCCCACATGTCATGTCTGGGGCTCCGTAAATACACGCATTCGCCAGTGTGTTAATAATCTCTTCATTACTTATAATTACTGACACTAGATTGCTTGCTGATTCGCTCATAGTGTCACACTTCGGTTAGGATTAATCACAACGAAAACACAAGATGGCGACTGACAAGGATGTCAGATTCCATTTCAACTTTCATTCAATATATTTGGACATTCATTCAATATATTCAGACTTTCATTCAATATATTCGGACTTTCATTCAATATATCCAGACTTTTATTCAATATATTCAAGGTTCATTCAATATATGCAGACTTTTATTCCATATATTCAAACTTTCATTCCATATATTCAGACTTTCATTCAATATATTCAGACTTTCATTCCATATATTCAGACTTTCACTTTCATTCAATATATTCAGACTTTCATTCAATATATTCAAACTTTATATATATATACATACACATATATACTGCACTTTCATATGGCTCTTTGTAGCATTACCTATTTAAAGCTAATGTACTTGCATTTACTACTTGTTGTCTGGAGTTTGCACCTTCAAGGTTGAACGCACTTAATTTTAAGTCGCTTTGGATGAAAGTGTCAGCTAAAGTACATGTAATGTAATGTCAGCCACTCCCTCTGTTCGCTGATTGGACCGCCAAAAACTTTGGTCGAGAAAACCCAAGACTATACCACGAACCCAGACAGAGTACTGAAGCAAAATGAAAATTGAGCAGAAGTAGGAGGGCAGAGCCAGGCTATCAGGATGACCCAACTAGACAACTATCTCTAACAACAGGCAGACACAGTTTAGATATCATAAAGATCTAACATCAAATCTATATTGTACGGCACATTTGTCCCAGGGACAGGACGTGGATCATGAAAAAGGACTCTATAGGTGGAATAATAGTTTTTATTTAAAGACATCCCATATTTTTGGTTCTAGTTCTGATTGACTCATTTGGTTTTCTGTGTCCCTTATTTAATCAGCGGTGTGTCAGAGTTGTCTGGTTCATTGCAGAAATTATCTTAACTATTTAATATTCTTGATTTGTTTTCCAGTTAATAAACAGCTGTCTGTCAACTGCACACCTGTGACTCTTTTAATAGACTTCCTTTTTTTGAGTTTTGGCCGTTCGTTTAAACCAAATAAGCACACACAGTTGTCAGCAGACTCAAACAGAATTTTTTTTTATCTTTTACAGTTTTCAGCGGGGATTCAGAATGAAACATAGCAAATCTTTAATATTAATCATATTTGAATCTAATTATTTTTTTCTTTTTTTAAAGTTTTAATAGACTTCCTTTTTTTTTGGCTGTTCGTTTGAACCAAATAAGTGTAGCGGAGTTAATAATTCCACTTGCCATTAAAAGGTAACTTTTCATTTGTCTAGTAGTTCCCATATGAGACAGGCTTTTTCTGTAACATGAGCACCATCTGTTGGTGCTATTCTGTAGACTTTATGGTAAATTCTTACAACCTTATCACCAGTCTGCAGTAGCTTGTTTCATTGTAACTGGAGCTAACTGAAGTGACAAATGTGATTGTGAGACAGTATTCTGCTGTTTACCAGAATAAACGGCTGTGATAGCCAACGAAGAGCAATGGTTTCGTCTGTAACACAACACAACGCAAGAGAGAGAGTACACACCCGCTACATAAGCACACAGTTATCAGCAGACTCGAACAGAATGTTTTTTTTTTTCTTTTACAGTTTTCAGCGGGGATCCAGAATGAAACATAGCATATGTTTAATAGACATATTTAAACCTAAATTAATACTGACTTAGCAGGTTATAGACAAAAAAATAATTACATAACATAAGACTAAAGACACTGTTACTTTCCCAAATTCTCTGTAACACAGAAACAAACCATAACAAAATGAACAGCTAAATCAGTTACTCTTCCCAAAATGCAAAAATACTGCATGATACTGTTACTTGTTCAAGGATTTTATGAGAAAAAAGTGGTGAGTCACCCAAAAATTGCAACAGTAAATAATCAGTACTTTCAGCGTGTATAGAGCCATCCCCAAACCCACCAGACTCCATGTAAATAATCAGGACTTTTATCATCGTAAAGCACACTTCATTCAAAGTGGAGCAAAATAAAATAAAACTACTAAAAGCCGTCTTCGTTCATCTTTCCACTGTTCCAACAATCACCACTCTGGTTTGGTTGAAATAAACCCTTAATTCACCCATTTACATGTGGAGATATGCTGGCTCTATACACGCTAAAAGTCCTGGGGTCTCATTTATAAACGTGGCGTACGCACAAAACGGGGCTGAAAACGTGCGTACGCCACTTCCCACGCAAAGGTTGTGATTTATAAAAAACAAACTTGACGGGAGAATGTGCGGTCCTCCACGCAAACTCTGACCCATGCATACGCACATTATGGAGACAAAATAGGAATTGGCGACGCATATGGTGAGGTGGTGAACTGAAATCAGACTGCCAAAAGTACATGTGGGAATAACGATTAGGCTACTCTTAATATGTTTTTAAGTATTAAAAAATAATGCCTCACGCACATTTCTTCACACCATATGAAGATTAAATCCAGCAGTGTTATTTGCGCTTGTACTGAGTGATAATTGTTCCATAAACACCTCAAACTCATATCTTAAATAAAAACTCATTCTTAATATTTAATCTGCGCTGTATCGCCGTCATTGTCCGCTATGGAGTGCAGGAGTAGGAGATGGCCTGACTCCATGGAATACAGGATATCATCAAATACCCTAGCATTAGATAACGGCAGAACACAGTGTAAATAACTAAATATCTGTCTTTAAAACTGTGCATATATCATCAAATGTCAAAGTCTGGAAATACAGCCGTTAAGCTCTCGCTCAATCGTTACGCTCTATGTCCTTGTTATCAGTCTAAAATGTAATACTGTTTATAACAAACCCTGCATGAAGAAAAGTGTGTTTGCTTATTACATTTCAATTTCAAATTGTATCTCGGGGTGGGGGATACCACTAGTTGTTGCTGTGATTTTAGCAAGGTGTTAACAATCACAAATTGTTGTAGACTAAACATATAAATACTGCGGTGAACCCGTGCGTAATGCTGCATGATGGCACCGCTGGCCCTGCAGGAGGACTGGAATGGAAGAATCAGGAGAGAAAGAGACTTCAGGGACCATGACGATGACTGGCTCATATGCCGATTTAAATTCCCTAATGTAGCTGTAATAGTAATATAGCTGAGCTCTTGGATCTATGTACTGAATTGGGTCCAGTAGAGAGGGCAACGCGCCGGAACCATGTCATATCCCGGTCCAAATACAGGTCCTCGCCACATTGGGTGAAACCGGCTGTTTCCAGAGGGAAATGGCTGACAGCTAAATGTTTTTTAAAATATTATATATAATCTTCAACTTCATCACTAAGGCTTTGTTTTGGGCGCACGTACACTTATAGTAAGGATCCTACGCACAGTTTTATAAATGAGACCCCTGATTATTTACATGGAGTCTGGTGGAGATATGCTGGCTCTATACACGCTAAAAGTCCTGATTATTTCCATGGAGTCTGGTGGAAATATGCTGGCTCTATACACGCTAAAAGTCCTGATTATTTACATGGAGTCTGGTGGAAATATGCTGGCTCTATATACGCTAAAAGTCCTCATTATTTACATGGAGTCTGGTGGAGATATGCTGGCTCTATACACGCTAAAAGTCCTGATTATTGACATGGAGTCTGGTGGAAATAGGCTGGCTCTATACACGCTAAAAGTCCTGATTATTTACATGGAGTCTGGTGGAAATATGCTGGCTCTATACACGCTAAAAGTCCTGATTATTTACATGGAGTCTGGTGGCGATATGCTGGCTCTATACACACTAAAAGTCCGGATTATTTACATGGAGTCTGGTGGAAATATGCTGGCTCTATACACGCTAAAAGTCCTCATTATTTACATGGAGTCTGGTGGAGATATGCTGGCTCTATACATGCTAAAAGTCCTGATTATTTACATGGAGTCTGGTGGAGATATGCTGGCTCTATACATGCTAAAAGTCCTGATTATTTACATGGAGTCTGGTGGAGATATGCTGGCTCTATACACACTAAAAGTCCTGATTATGGACATGGAGTCTGGTGGAAATAGGGTGGCTCTATACACACTAAAAGTCCTGATTATTTACATGGAGTCTGGTGGAAATATGCTGGCTCTATACACGCTAAAAGTCCTGATTATTTACATGGAGTCTGGTGTAAATATGCTGGTTCTATACACACTAAAAATCCTGATTATTTACATGGAGTCTGGTGGGTTTGGTGTTGGGGATTTCATGTTGAACAAAATGTTTTTAAAAACTCTTTAAGACCCATTTCCACATGTAAATGGAGGAAGCTGAGAAAGCAACCCTTACGAAAGGAAAATATATTTACCAATATATTACTTTAAATATATTGTAATATATTTCAAGATATTATTTTCCATTACATTTTACAATATATTATATATTGAAAAAACATGGAATAATATATTGATGATACATATATTATACAATATATTATATATTCATGTAATATATTGCAATATATTGCAAAATATACAAATAATTGCCGCTTTCAATATATTGCTATATATTGAACATGAATATATAATATATGGGGTTATATATTCCAAAATATATGCTAAATTATATTTATAAATATCCACCATCATGTATTCCCATTTATATGGGAAAACGTATTGGTAATATACGTAAAGATATAGTTTCACATCTAAGTTTAATATATGGTAGAATATATTTTAAATATATGTAAACTTATATGGAAACGTAGACATGAAATATATGTACAAATATGTGTTTAATATATGGTAGAATATATTTTTAATATATGGTAGAATATATTTTAAATATATGGTAGAATATATTTTAAATATATGTACAATTATATGGAAACATATATGTACAGATATTTGTTTAATATATGGTAGAATATATTTTAAATATATGGCATACATAATATACGTCTGTTTCAGAGCACCAGAGAGCAGAGCAGACATATCAGTAGCACCGGAATGAGGCGCCGAAATCCGCGTTGCTATTCGGTCCGGTAGATACAGGTCGTGAAGGCACCTGTGTCGTATTAGCTCCAGATTTCGGTACCCAACCCTATTCAGGAAGAAGATTTTTATAAGTAAATGTGTTACGTGGAGGCAGGGAATAAAGGACCCAATCGCAGAGAGCAGGCAGGTAGGCAGGAGAAGGTTTGAGGAAGGGGATTTATTAACAAAAACACGGCAGCACTAAGGCTGGTAAAAACCCAGGGAAAAATACAAAAAAAGGCACGAGGCTGAAACAAAATGACAGGATAGGAACTAACTCAATAGACCAGAGGCCTGTACTACGAAGCAGGATTTGGCGTTAACGAGCTAACTTAAGGCTCAACCCAGGATTTTCTGTACTACGAAGGTGGATCAGTTGTTAACGGGTTCAATCGCCGTGGTAACTCATGCTGAACACCTAACCTGGTCGGGAGCAGGTTAAGTTGGAGATCAGAGATCAACCGGGGTAAAACTGACCAATCAATAGGTCGATTGATAACGGCGTCACCGTTCTTAAAGAAGATCAGGCGGAGCTCGGTGCAGAGAGAGAGAGAGGGGGAGAGAGGTGGAGAGAGGGGTGCGCTCATAAAAGTTAAAACATTTACATTTATTTTTTTTAGAGACCAACAACCCCGTTAACATGGGTATTTTTATGAAATATAGCCTAGCCTATATATTTTAATGGGAGGGAATTACTTATCGGCTTCTTGAGCCGTGTGTCGCCAATGCGCACATCGGTTTGAATTATGTTTTTATATGTTTTATTTGCTCTAACGATCGCTTCCACTGCCAGGGTTGCAACTGAAATAATAGGCTAAAGCAACGACAGTTTATGGAAAGCACAAGTGTAATTATGGTCAGATCTTGGTCCTGACTGATGAGGAAGTGATATTAATAAGCATTGTGATTTAAACATCTACAGCGTCGGCTATTTATTTAGTTTTTTTGCCAGCTTTCCTTCTGTTTTAGGAAGCAGCGACTGTATTGCGTTTTCCCTGTAAAACCGTGTCTGTGTTCTTCATATTTATGGAGAATTATAATTTACTCTTCTTATATAACTTGAGTAGATGTGGTAGATGTTTGCGATTGGTCATGCTGTGCAAACACCGCCTCTTTTATGTGAACGCGCGTGCTGCTGGATTGGGAAACCCTGAGTTGACTGAACTAGTTGATAACCAGCGTCGTGATACAAGTTATGCGGGACCGCGGTTGTTAGGTTAGGTGAAGCCGGATTACTGAAAGAAATCCAGGACAAGTTGATCTTGCTTCGTAGTACAGGCCTCTGGACACAAACTAGCAGGGTGAGGAACACAAACTCACGCAGGCAAGACAACGGACACAAAACAATCTAACAAGACACAAAGGGAAACACAAGCTATGTTTCCATCGACCCGTTTTTATCCGAATTAAGTGATATCGAATGAAAAATCCCGCAATAAAACGAAGAAGAAGAAGTTTCAGTTCATTTCCGCCCAGTATTTCCGCTCTGTTTGCACACATGACTGGTGTAAACAAAAACAGATGTAAGCGGAAAAACGAGGAGACGAGATACCTTTTTAATTTAATTTACCAGAAAAATATAACAGCTATTTTAGATAGCAAAAATCTAAGAAACGCCATCATTTATCAGGAGCTCGCGAAGGAAATGACCAACAAAGGTTACGACAGGGACATTCTAAAACGCTTAATGTGAAAAGCTTAACGTGGTTTAATGTATCTAAACAACGATCAATCATCACCAGATTTATCATGGTCATATCTTGTCATGAACACTTAAGCCTGTCAAAAAAAACTAAATCGAAATCCAACGATTATAGAAGTTATGGCGAGGAAAAGTGGTTTAATGTACCTAAACAATGATCAATCATCACCAAATTTCTCTCTCATATTACCCATCATAACCACGGAAAACTGTCAAATAATCTAACCCAATGTCCAATTATTATGGACGTTATCTGACATAAAGCGTTTCTGCTTTTTCACGTTATGCGTTTTAGAATGTCCCTTACGACAAGCCGTGGGACGTCCTGCGGAGTAAATGGCAGGCGCTCAAACAGCGATACACGGCTCAAAAAAGAGAGTTGTCTCTCAGCGGTGCCAGAGGGAAAATAAAAGGTAAGTTACACCTTTTTGATGAGCTGGATCAGATCCTCAGCCAAAGGCCCATCGGAGCTTAGGCTTCTAATATTAACAACAACTACTTCTGTCTAGCAAAACTTTGTTCGCAAAAGTTTGCTTGAATCTTGTGCGATTCAGTGCAAAAATGAATGGAAACACCATGAAATGTCTCAAATCAATTCGATATACCAATTTAATCGCAAAACAGCATGTGACGTCATTACGCACAGGTTTTTATTCGCTTTACAGTCGAATGGTGGCTAGAACGCCTCTGGGTTAAAGTTCAATATGGAATGGATTAATCTGCGTTATTTTCTTTCTTTCTTTTTCTCAAATTAATTTATTGAAATGAACGCGTTATTTTGACAGCCCTGATATAAAGACAAACTATTACATGTAAAAATATAGTGCCCTTTTTGGTCTTGATTGCAATATATTTTTTTATATGTAGGCTATCAATATATAAACATATATGGTATATGCATATATTGCAATATATTGGAAAATATAAATATTAAATCACATATATGGGAATATATTGCCCAATATATCACATGATATTTTCCAATGTACTGCAATATATTTTGGTTTCGTAAGGGAAGCCACCGGCTCTGGCTGAAATGACGAGACAAGGCTTGGGGAGTAAAATCCAATTAGGTTTTGCTGCAGGGCGTACAGGGAGACGTCCCTGTACACTGCCCCGCCACCAGGAGATGTTCTGGGTTAAGGGGCGAAACGTCAATGAGCGGTGGTCCCCAGCTGAAGACCCTGCAGCAAAACCTTGCGGTATGCGGTGCAGGTTTAAGGTAAAGGTAAAAGGTAAAGGTACTTTATTTGTCACATACACGTACATGTAGCGAAATTCATTCTCTGTATTTAACCCATCCCTCAAGGGAGCAGTGGGCAGCCAATGACAGCGCCCGGGGACCAACTCCAGATCTGAGCCAGTGCCTTGATCAAGGCCACTGCCTGGAGAACCTAGTACATTTACTGAGGTTTTGGCCTTGTAGTGGGTGTACTGTACTGTATATTTGCCGGAATCGGCCTTTTGGGGGAGGGGGGGCATATAATAGTGGGGGGTCAGGGTGTCCTCCGCCAGGGAAGTATTGAGCATCAATGACTTCATTTCCTGTATTCTGATACACTTTAATGCACCAATTTACGGTGGAAATACCTTTATTAAGCCTATGTAGATACCTTATCCGTATCATATCACTAACATCAGGCTTTAACAGGCTTTAACATCCCAGCAGGTTCTTTGTGTTGAATTACATTTTTTTGCAAACGGCAGTTTTCTTTATAACAGTGTAGCGGATCATACTGTAATAGTAAAGTCACTGTAGAGCCATCACAAAAGTGTGACTGACTCTGAAATGTTTTTTAAACGTTTTTGTAGTGTTCCCTGGACACAAACCAGTGAGAGCCATTAAAAAGAAATAAATTATTATACATTATAGTTCTGTTAATGATCATGGTGCTGCAGCCTCAGAATGGGATTAGTATAGTTTACTTTTTCGCCCGCAGGATTGCACTCAAATGAAATTATAGGTGTAATACAATTCCAGTTTTCACCAGTAATATTATAAGTTAACTGTGATTAAATATGAAATTAATACAGTTAATGCATAAATCTTAAGGGACTGTTCACATACGTGACTTAACCTCTGCTTTCTCATCTTATACATCACACTCCTTTGTTATGGTGTGGTGGCCATTTCAGAAGATTTACTCACTAACATTGTTATGGACTATGGACTCGTCACTAGGCTTCCTCAGTCATTAAACATTATCCAAAACTCCATTTCTCAGACGACCATCAATTTGGGAGCTTGCATGCTACCACTCCTTCCTTCTCAAATGCCTTGAAAAGCCTGTCGTTTGCACAATTTTACAAATAATCACCGGGACCGAAAGGATATTTGAGTCGGGTATGGCTGCAGCCTGGAGACCTCCTGTCTCATTCCTTCCCGGCCGGTGCAGTCCGCGAGCTTCGACTTTTCAAAATAAAAGCTTGCGTCTGGTCCACTATGTTTTCGTACGGTGTTTGGATGATTTTGATGTCTTGGTCTTCTCTTTCGACACTTTCGGGGTATTTCCTGATCTTTTGGTCTCTTTTTGTCAAAGTCTTTTTATCAATTTCTTTTCTACAAATGCTATAACATTGAATAAAACACCCAAATTCAATGAAAGTAGTGAACTGATCATTTACTTTACTTGTGAAGAGAAGGGAACCAGTTACTT
>JABUOV010000888.1:0-5000 GCA_025617405.1 Perca schrenkii
ATATGCTGGCTCTATACACGCTAAAAGTCCTGATTATTTACATGGAGTCTGGTGGAGATATGCTGGCTCTATACACGCTAAAAGTCTGATTATTTACATGGAGTCTGGTGGAGATATGCTTTTAACTTTTAGTGGATGCTGACTGATGGAAAATAAGGGGGCAGTTTAAAAACTACTGAAGTTAGTTTTTACCAAAAGCAGGAGCTCACCATGTCGGACACTTTGAGGAGGCCGTAGGAGAAGACCGATGGCGTTGGGGGGGTGGCCACGGGCAGCATGAAGGCAAAGGGAGGCGCTCAGGGTGCAGAGATCTATGACGTACAGAGGGTTTCCAGGTTTATGGACTGAGACTGGGTCAGGAGGACACACACAGGGACTATCAGTCAGCTCCAAAGCACATCCACGTTCAGATCAGGCCTGAAATACAACCTCGTTGGTTTACTTTCTCTTGCGTTTCTGATCAAAGGAAATGCACCTACCACCACACACACACACACACACACACACATACACACACACACACACACACACACACACACATGCACACACACACACACACACACACACACACACACACCTGCAGCCTGCCTGTCTGCCACCTACCACCTACCACCACACCTGGACCACCTAGCCCGATGTAGCATGCTTAACACCCACCTACCACAATGCTGCAATCTACCACCTATCTGTGCCACCACCACCTACCACACTGGACCTGGGACCCCCTGAAGCGCGAGTGGTGCCACCACCACACACACACACACGGTACACGGACACACACAGACGTGACACACACGCACACACACGCACAGTCGCACAGCCTGGGCCTGCACATGCTGGGCCATGCACACACACGCCATGGCGGACAAGGCTATGAAATTTTTGACATTTTATGTTAAAGTTTTTCCTCTGTGCTAAGGCATACCACACACGCACACACACACGCACACGCACACACACGCACAGGGACACACACACGGACACACACACACCTGGGCGCGTGCAGCGCGCGCACACACGCACACACGCACACACACACGGACACGCACACGGACACGCTGCGGCGCGCGCACCACGCACGCACACTGGGACCAGAGCCACCTGCCTGGTAGCGCACGTACGTGCGCGTGCACCTGGTTCGCACACACACCTGAGCCACCACCTGGACCACCTGGACCACCGCACTGGACACGCGCAGCGCTAAGCCCAGCGTGCTGCCCAGCACATGCAGCACACCACCACCGCACCACACACCACCACACACGACACCTGGCGTACCGCGCGCGCGCGCGCACCGCAGAGGCGCAGTGCCTGCGTGCGACACCGCACTGAGCACTGGGCACACACACTGGACCTGCGCTGGACGCGGACACCCTGGACCTGGACGTGCCTGGCGCGCAGCGGCGCACACACTGCCTGCACACACTGGACACACACACGGACCCACCTGACGGACCCGACCTGCACCCACTGGATGCACACGCATGCACGTGCATGTGCGTACGCGCCACACACTGCACACGCATGCCTGGCGCGTGACTATGATGGCGTGCACATGCCACGCGCACGCCACTGTGGAATGGAGCTGATGATTGCCAGGATGAGTTTTCGTGATTAAAGGTTACTCCATCTGTGCTAAGGAAACACCACACGCACACACACACACACACATACACACACACACACACACACACTGGCATACACACACGCACACACACACACACACACACACACGCACACGCACACGGACCTGGGCAATACCAGCGGCCTGAGCCATGCACACCACCACACTGGATGCTACGCGCGTACGTAGTGCGTGCGCGTGCCACGCGCCGCGGCACACTGGTTGCACCACACTGGAGCGTGGTGTCCGCACGCACCACCACCCACTGGACCCACCTGGGCGCGTGCGCGCACACGCACTGGGCACACGGGACACACACACGCGCCGCACACACACACACACATACACGCAATACACACACACACGCACACACACACACACTGGACACCTGGGCAATAGCAGCACAGGCACACACACACACACCTTTACACCCACGGGATGACACACTGCACGTGACATGTGCGTGCGGCACACACACCTGCACACACACCGGACACACACACACCTGAGCGCGTGCGCTGCGCACCCTGGACCACCACCACCTGCCTGGGACGGCGCGCGCGCTGGCGCTGGACTGCGCGCACACGCACGGACGCACGCACGGACACTGCACGCACACACATGCGCAAATGCGTACCTGCGCCTGCAGCCTGGTGGCGTGCTGAGCGCACGGACGCACACACTTACTGGGCGGCGTACTGCACGCGCACTCTGGCTGCACACCATCTGGCCAGCGTGCTGCGGCTGCACACGCACACGGACACCACACACACACACGCAAACGCGTGCATTACACCTGGACCACACACACACATACACACCTGGACACACACGCTGGACACGCACACGCACACGCACACACACACTGGGACACACTGAGCCGTGCGCATGCAGTAATGCCGTGCGCACCACCACCACGCACGCACGCACGCCACGCGCACACGCACACACACGCCACACACGCACACGCACACACGCACGCTAGACAAACACACATACAGACACATTATTGTGAAATGCCAGCAGGAAGTGCAGTGCGCTCCCTCGCTGCCACGGTATGATCACACAGCTGTGTGTTTCGGTTACCATGGAGGCCAGGATGGGCAGGAAGAGCGTTGCCGTGGCGACGTTGCTGGTGCACTCGGTGAAGGTGGCGACGAGGAGGCAGAGAACGGCAGCGATGGCCCACGGAGGGATGGAGTGGAGGGGGGTCATCTGGGACCCCAGCCACAGGGACAGACCTGACTCCTGATAACACACACACACACACACTGCAGACCTGACTCACAGACCGTACAGACCTGACTCCTGATAACACACACACACACACACAGATACAGACCTGACTCCTGATAACACACACACACACACACACAGATACAGACCTGACTCCTGAGAACACACACACACACACACACACAGATACAGACCTGACTCCTGAGAACACACACACACACACACAGATACAGACCTGACTCCTGATAACACACACACACACACACACACACAGATACAGACCTGACTCCTGATAACACACACACACACACACACAGATACAGACCTGACTCCTGAGAACACACACACACACACACACAGATACAGACCTGACTCCTGAGAACACACACACACACACACACACAGATACAGACCTGACTCCTGATAACACACACACACACACACACAGATACAGACCTGACTCCTGATCACACACACACACACACACACACACACACACACACAGATACAGACCTGACTCCTGATAACACACACACACACACACACACACACACACACGATACAGACCTGACTCCTGATAACACACACACACACACACACACAGATACAGACCTGACTCCTGAGACACACACACACACACACACACACACAGATACAGACCTGACTCCTGAGAACACACACACACACACAGATACAGACCTGACTCCTGATAACACACACACACACACAGAGGGACAGACCTGACTCCTGATAACACACGCACACACACACACACACACCCCGATACAGACCTGACTCCTGATAACACACACACACACACACACACACACAGATACAGACCTGACTCCTGATAACACACACACACACACACACACAGATACAGACCTGACTCCTGATAACACACACACACACACACAGATACAGACCTGACTCCTGATAACACACACACACACACACACACACAGATACAGACCTGACTCCTGATAACACACACACACACACACACACAGATACAGACCTGACTCCTGATAACACACACACACACACACACACACACACACACACACACACACACACACACACACACACACACACACACACACACACACACAGATACAGACCTGACTCCTGATAACACACACACACACACACACACACAGATACAGACCTGACTCCTGATAACACACACACACACACACACAGATACAGACCTGACTCCTGATAACACACACACACACACAGGGAGTACAGACCTGACTCCTGATAACACACACACACACACACACACACACAGGGACAGACCTGACTCCTGATAACACACACACACACACAGGGACAGACCTGACTCCTGATAACACACACACACACACACACACACAGATACAGACCTGACTCCTGATAACACACACACACACACACACACACAGATACAGACCTGACTCCTGAGAACACACACACACACAGATACAGACCTGACTCCTGATAACACACACACACACACACACACACACACACACACACACACACACACACACACACACACACACACACAGATACAGACCTGACTCCTGATAACACACACACACACACACAGGGACAGACCTGACTCCTGATAACACACACACACACACACACACACACACAGATACAGACCTGACTCCTGATAACACACACACACACAGATACAGACCTGACTCTGATAACACACACACACACACACAGACACACACCTGACTCCTGATAACACACACACACACACACACACACACACTGACTACAAACACACACACACACACACAGATACAGACCTGACTCCTGATAACACACACACACACAGAGACAGACCTGACTCCTGATAACACACACACACACACACACACACACACACAGATACAGACTTGACTCCTGATAACACACACACACACACAGATACAGACCTGACTCCTGATAACACACACACACACACACAGATACAGACCTGACTCCTGATAACACACACACACACACACACACAGATACAGACCTGACTCCTGATAACACACACACACACACACACAGATACAGACCTGACTCCTGAAACACACACACACACACACACACACACAGATACAGACCTGACTCCTGATAACACACACACACA
>JABUOV010000889.1:0-10272 GCA_025617405.1 Perca schrenkii
GTAACGTATTAAACTTCACTTGTTTTTGGTTATTAATTTAATCAAAGGTAATTTGGTGGGAGTGTAGCTGACGCCGGAAAGTGTATATTTGTTGCCATGACAACGCCGAAAATTAATTTAAGCAATCTGTATGATTGCTGGGTAGTTTCAGTTTTATACATTATTATAAAACATTGTTAACTGAATTTCGGGTTCTTTATGAGTTAAATCGAGTTGTATTTTGTCCTTTGGTATATTCAGTACGAACGACTTTTATTTTGGTAAGCTACAGGACCGGATGTTTTGGTGACGGCCGCAAACGGAGGAGAGAAAGGCGAACGTGAATAGCGAACTTTTAGCTCCTGATTTGTTTTTATTCTACTGCTGGTCTACCAGGCAAATACGTTTTCACGGTGTTCCATCATGCTTTCTTAAAGGAATAAAGGTGAATATGGACATCAGTATGAAGTGTGGATTCCTTCATGACCGGGGTAGTTATACTGAGAACGATGCCAAGATTGATTTCATCGACACGAAAACGAAAATGTTCAACAAGCTAAGGCTAACAGTTGGTTCTTATAATACGATCGACAGCATTGTTAAAGAATATAATATGAAATGTGCGGCTAACCCAGCCCTAGCCCACATAACTATGAGCCACAATCCTGTAACTAATAGGATTCTTTTTACGGGAGGAGACGGTTGGAATATTGTGTTTAGGGGGCGTCTGGCCGAAATTCTTGGGTTCATTCCAGACTCTGTGTTCGAAATTCACATTGGCCCCCATTTAAAATGTCCAGCTCCACACCCTGCCGACATTCACGGAGGTCGTTATAATATATTTATTTATAGTGACATTGTGGACTATCAGCTAGTCGGTGATAGTCATGTACCCCTACTCCGTTGTATAAATATCTCTGATGAGAGCAAAAGTATGCCCACTCTAAGTTACGACAGTCCTCACTACACATCGCTGTCATGCTCGACTATTACCGATATTCAGCTAGAACTAAGAGACGATCAGAACCAGCACATCCCTTTCTCATACGGAAAAGTAATTGTCAAACTACATTTTAGACCTGGGAAACAGCATTAAAATGACGAGGAAAGCGTACACAGCCGATGATGGAAGATATATGCAATATTACATGAATCAAGCTGGTGGAGAGTTGCCAGGATTTATAGGCTCCAGCACCCAATACGGGCATGGATTAGGTGGGATATTCAGAAATTTATTCCGCATGGCGGTCCCCCCTTTTAAAAAAAGGGGTTTAATATAGCCAAACCCCATCTGAAAACAGCAGCACACGGTTTTATTGGTGACGTTGTGAGTAATGTCAGGAATGCAGTGGCATCCAGACAACAGGGAAATGGGCTCATGGTGTACAGACGCAAAGCATTAAAAAGAAGCCCCACCAGGATGTGGGCGTAACCGGACTGTGAACAAAAAAGCATAAAAACACCACCAAAAAACGAAGGATCGTCAAAAAGAAGGCATCGATCAGCAGGCGTAGAGCTCCGAACCGTCGCTCTCTGGCCCTGACAAAAGACATATTTTAATTTTACAGAATCAATCATGGCGTTTATTCATAATCAGTCCGAAGAGTGTGTGAAGACAGAATTGGATCTGTTTACAGTACCATACACACAAACATCTATCGAAAAATCAACATTTGTAGAAATCCCACCAATGTCAGCTCTAACGGACTCAGGGCCTATTGAATTTTTCATTTCGGCTAGCGGAGAGGACTATCTAGACCTTAACGATTCATACTTGTATACACGTGTAAGGATTACAAACCCTGATGGCACATTGTTGGCTGCTGAAGTAGGTTTTATAAACTATCCTGGAGGCAGTCTTTTTTCACAAGTAGATATAATGTTGGGTGATAGACTTATCACACAGTCTTCAAACACATATTCTTATAGAGCCCTTATAGAATGTCTTCTAAACTATGGAGAGGACACATTGGCTACGCAATTTAGCACAGGCCTATTTTGTAAGGACACAGCTGGCAAAATGGATGAGACATCTATCGCAGGTGATAATTTGGGTTTGGTACAAAGGGGTGCATACACATCCGAAAGCCATATTGTTGAATTAATAGCCCCAGTACACGCAGATTTGTTTTTTCAAGAAAAACTATTGCTAAATGGTGTTGACATTTCTCTGAAATTCATCCGTTCAAAAGACGACTTTGTACTAATGACCCCGGGAAATGTCCAATTCGCTGTGAAAATAATGTCTGCTAGTCTATTTGTCAAGAAAATAACAGTGGCACCTACTGTTAGACTAGCTCATAGTCGTGCCCTTCAGCATACTAATGCAAAATATGCTATTGACAGAGTAGCTCTAAAAACCTTCTCAATACCTACAGGCACACGTGTTTGCAACCAAGAAAACTTGTTCATAGGACAGATTCCTAAATTTGTAGTCATAGCTTTCGTAGATAATGAAGCATACACAGGATCGTATGCCCGTAACCCCTTTAATTTTGGAAACTATAATACAGAATTTATTAGCCTTTATGCAGATGGCCAGCCTCACCCAGCCCGTCCTTTTCAGCCCCTTTTTCAAAGAGGGCAATATGTACGGGAGTATTATCAATTGATTGAATCAACAGGACGCCATTTAAAAGACCGGTCACTAGCCATAACACGTGATGATTTTGGGTCTGGTTATTCTCTATTTTGTTTTAATTTGGAACCTGACGGTGGGGGGTCAGGAAACGTTTCACTGATTAAGAACGGTAACGTTCGCTTGGAAGTTCGGTTCAGAAATCCCCTTCCTAGGACTGTGACCCTTATCTGCTATTCCGTTTTTGATTCTGTAATCGAAATATCTAACAGAAGACAAGTCCTATTGGACCACTACTGAAGATGAATACGATAGAACTCACTAGTGTCCTAAGAAAAAGAATGAATAGAGACACAAATTTCTCAGGAGTAATGCCATGTGATCATCTCCCAAAAAACGTAGTTTGTAAATTACCCGCTATGCTAATTGTAAATACACAACCCAGTAATATGCCGGGTGAACACTGGCTAGGTATTTACATTACAGAGAACAAGCATGGTTTGTTCTTTGATAGCTTTGGACATCCACCTACCTTTTTTTCCTCAGGAAATTAGCAATTTCCTCTTAAAAAACTGTGTGGAAATGTACCATTCAGCAAACCAAGTACAAAATAATTATTCTACAACATGTGGACAACACTGCGTTTTCTTTTTATGTCACATTCAGAAAAAGATTCCTTATACAAAATTATTGAGCATGTACGGCACCAATCTTGTATGCAACGATACAATGGTCAGCCATTTTGTTAGCAGAATACATCCAGATGTGTGTCATGATCAGAAATTTAAATGTGTACAATGTTCATGTGCCGCCTATAGGTAAAAAAAATAAATAAATAAAAAATAAATAAAAAAATAAATTGTGTAAAACTGTGTAATGATGTTTTTTTTTTCAAAAAAAAATAAAGAATGTGGAATATACAGGTCTTACAAGGTCTTAATTTTTTATTCCTTTTTATTTTTTTAAAACAAATTATACAGAAAAAATGCATTCAACAGATAAAATTAATGTAAAACATGCATTTAATGTCACAGGTTTACATACAACACAGCATTTTCATATGCTTGAAGAAATTACCCACTCAATGGAAAAAAAAAGTTTAAATACAACACAACATTTTCACATAGTTGAATAAAGAAAACACCTGAATAGAAAAAATAATAATAATAATAAAAAACAGATTTTAAAAATAAAAAGAAATTTATGTCAAACACATTCATTTAATGTCACAGGTTTACATTCAACACTGACTTTTCACATAGTTGAATAAAGAAAACACACCTCAATAGAAAACACACCTCAATAGAAAAAAATAATAAAAATAGGTTTAAAAAGTAAAATATAAAAATTGAAAAAAAAAAAATAATAAAAATAGGTTTAAAAAGTAAAATAGAAAAATTAGTGTAATAATAGAAAATAGGTTTGAAAAGTAAAAAAAATTAGTGTAATAATAGAATAGGTTTTAAAAAGTAAAATTTAAAAAATTAGTGTAATAATTGAAAATATGTTTAAAAAGTAAAATATAAAAATTAGTGTGATAATAGAAAAATAATAGAAAAGATTAAAAACTAGCCAAACGTGTCATAGTATTGGCTGGTGTAACACTAAAGGTTCTAGGAGTACTAGTTGCTCTAGGAGTGCGAGGGGATCGTGAAGCTGTCATAGGCGTTTGTGTATTAAATACAGGGGCCATTCTTATTGCTCTAGGAGTGCTAGGGGATCGTAAATCCGTCATAGGCGTTTGTGTATTAGTTTCAGATGATGCCACCGTTTTAAAAGCCTCAATAGAACGGCGTACGATAGTGTTTGGGATTACAGAGAGTGGCACATTTAAGCTAGCTAACGTTTTTAAAAATATGTTCCACCCTTTTGGTCTAGAACGGTCAGGAACATTATTATGGGTTGTGACACTTTTCAGCAGATCATACAGATGACTGCCTTGAACGTTCTTATTTTCAACAACTATTTCCCCATGATTTGTCCAAGATAACTGGTCATTGTGCCGGGATAATGAAGCCAATATGTATTCCGCATTTCTTTTGTTTCTTAGAGGCATATGTTTCAACACTTCTGTCTTTAACATATTTTTTTCTTCATCTTTTGAATCATCCTTTGAATCAACTTCAGGCATTGATAATGTAATAACACTTTTCTCGCGTTCACCCTGTTTTATCAGGACTAGGTACCTCTGTAGAATACTTGAATATCTCTTAGCTTTTTCATATACATCAATGTCAGGTTGTTTCAATATGTCACTCATGGCTCGGTCCAATTCACTTTGTACAGACTGTCGCAGAGATACATTTGAGGAGTCCGATGTTTGAGGATGCTGTAATGCTGCTAATTGATTTTGTGGAACCAAAAACATTTTCTGAGTGTGTTCCATCTCAATTCCTGTTGATAAGACTTGCTATGAATGGAATAGCGGCACCCAGTAGAGGCAGTAGAAACCCTCCTGTTTGATTGATTGTCTTTTTTTTTTTTAAATGTTTAACTTTTTTATCAGCCATTAGTCTAATAACTTTCTTCTTTTTCTTTAACAGCTTGTACTGAATATTAGACAACGGTATGTGACCTCGTAAGACATTCAAAGCTATTTCACAAAGGGCATTAATAAAGTCTGGACTAGCGTTGCTCACAATGACACCTCTCGCCCTGGGTGACGCCTTATGTAGCATGTCTAACAATGTAAAATTCCTCTCCATTCGGCTTGACATTATTACACTTTTTTTCTAGGAACGTATACAACCTGCTGTGGTGATATCAGAGCTGTTCTGAGTCTTAAAATATCGGGGGTTGTGGATTTATAATCTATCAATAGATAGCCAAAGGTGTAACTAGTGGCGTCGTTAAAAGCCTCTAAAAAATATTTACTATTGCCGGGAAATATTTGACGGGCCAGTAAGCTTATCTGATGTTGATCTCTAGCAGTGTTGTAATGTAACGGTGTACAAATACTTAGTTACTGTACTTAAGTAGAAATTTCACGTATCTGTACTTTACTTCGCTATTTAAATTTATGTCAACTTTCACTTTTACTCCACTACATTTCCTAGATAAAATGTATACTTTTACTCCGTTATATTTCCACTAAGCATCTTCGTTACTCGTTACTAAAAAATAAAATTAGAAGAAATGTGTGCTACTGCAATAAGGAACGTTTGGCGAATCACTGCTCCTAGATTGCATTACGCACGCTCTGCACACCGCGCGCTCTATTTCAGCGCTTGTTTGTTGCAAACCGCCATGGAAGCATGAGCACCTACTGGAGCACCTACTGGAGGACCTCCCGTTATCGTAGATGACCAGGCTCGACATAAGCAATGGCCCGATGGCCCGCCCGGGGCCAGTAAATACGTATGTCAGGGCTGGTTGCAGCCACAGTCACTGGTGTGTGCGTTACTTCACGCAGCACATGTAGCCTACTGACTGGAAACGTTACCGAGGATTATTTACCACCGATGGCGCAGATGAACGCTACACTCCTTACTGTAAGTAGGTAGCCTACAATAGAACCTCCATGAATAAAGAGTCAATACTTATCAATAACCCACGTACCTGTTCTACAGGCAGAAACACGTAGAAACCCATATCTCAGTCTGATCTGTCTGGCTGTCCACTCTCGTCCACCGCGCTGTGCAAACACAGCTCTACTCTGCAAACACAGCTCTACTCTGCAAACACAGCTCTACTCTGCAAACAGCGACTTTACAAACGAGCTAAAATGAAAGATGTCAGTTTGTAGTCTAACTGTTTGTCTTAATTAGCAACCAATCTTGAACTTTGGACAAACTATTGTAAACGTAGCTGATTTCTAAACGAGCCATCCTCTCCGCTGGAGCGGTAAACCTATGGATGTATTTTTAGACCAAAACAAATACACGTGGCTACTTCATATGCACGTGAATGACGCGTTCTTCATTGTTGACGATGTTGCCGGTGGTATTATTTAGCAACAGAATCGTTTTATTTTTTTATTAGGCATACAGGACTAATCTGAGATCATGTTCTAGTTAAGTAGCCTATATAGTTATCATTATGGATTTTCCATGTTTGCTTACTAATGTAAAAAATATAGCATTAATTTAGTAAGAAAGTGAAAATATCAAGATGACAAGATGATGCGTATTAGGTATAATTTTATTTTCTTTATTTGAATGTAGTTGATGACCCCTGGTCTAGCTTTGCTGCTAATGGCACAACATCCAGTGGCAGCGGCTAGCTTTTTTCCTGCTTTTTGTCCCTTGTCCAATCACACCTATGATATTTCTTTCAGGGCCAGTAAAAAATGTAGAAGGGGCCAGCAAAACTCTGATCTACTGGGCCCCTGGGGCCAGTGGGGGATTTTTTTTATGTTGAGCCCTGCGACCACCCCGACAATAGTGGTGAACTCGGTGAACAGGGTAGTGGTGAAGATAACGTCATACACCCGTGTTGCAAGAAATGTTTCTGTACATTGATGTCAGCTCTAAACATATGCTGTTTGTTCTTTGAACTTAAGAGAATTGTGCCTGAAAAGTCCCTGAATATGCTTTATGCTTTACTATAAGAAAGCCACAATAAAAGTTCTAACCGCTTGTTTTTAAAAAAAACAACTTTTACTTTTACTTTTGATACTTAAAGGGGTGATAGAATGCAAAACCGATTTTACCCTGTCATAGTTGAATAACGACAGTTCGGTGGGTAAATAGGACATACATAGAAGCTCAAAGTCCCACTGACACCCCTTTACTATGAAAATCTCATATTTTGAAACTGCCACTGAAAACGGGCGAATCCCAACAAAGCTGAGTTGCCTGCGTAGGCAGCTCAAAATCCGGAACCTTAAGAGAACAGTCACGCCCCAACATTTACATAGGCTACACAACTGACCTGAGATCAGGTAGTCTTCTGAATCTAGCTAGGTCACGCAGATCTCTGCTATTCCATTACAAAAATTCACTTCTGAAACTTTTTTATGCGAGAAATCAACTATGTAAAGCTCAAATATGGGCCGTTTTACGAAAATGGATGGTTAATTGCAAATGTTGTCCGACTGTGTGTCGGAGTTCGGCACCGGTGCTGCCTGTGTTGTTGCCTCGCTGCCCGACCTGCCTTCCTTCACACACCCCGGCCTGCTCTGAGGAACTTGGAGCTCCGTTACGGCTTGCAGCCGACAGCACTCCATCACCGCGCAAAGTCACCGGCTTTGGATAATGGATTACTACACGCTGGTGCTCTGACAGAGCTCCAGGGCCTGCAGCTCCCCTCTTCCTGCTAGCTAAATGCCCGGTGTGTGTGAGTGAGAGCACGGTCAGCGAGCTTGTTGCACCAGCAATCTGTTACCACAGGTTCCAGTTAATATTTTAATGTGTGTAATTATAATGTGTTGAGTTATTTAAACAAACAATTGGGGAAATAAACGCCGCTTGTCCGCGAGTCTCATTGATAGAGCCTGCGGCTGGATGTAGCTCTATCAATGAGAGCTAGCTCCTAGAATTCCTCTGAAATTCACAAATATTCATTAACTTGAAATCGGACATCGTAGTTAGCTTTATAAGACATTTATTTAGATGTGTAAGTGGCGTGACGAAATTCAAACTGTAGCTAAATATACTCGAATTACGACCAAAAATGAAGCTAACTAGCCGTGATTTGTAGCTACACACAGCTAGGATTGAAGGGACAGTCATAGCTAACGAAACCCCCACTGTTCACAAATATTCATTAACTTGAAATCGGACATCGTAGTTAGCTTTATAAGACATTTATTTAGATGTGTAAGTGGCGTGACGAAATTCAAACTGTAGCTAAATATACTCGAATTACGACCAAAAATGAAGCTAACTAGCCGTGATTTGTAGCTACACACAGCTGGGATTGAAGGGACAGTCATAGCTAACGAAACCCCCACTGTTCACAAATATTCATTAACTTGAAATCGGACATCGTAGTTAGCTTTATAAGACATTTAGTTAGATGTGTAAGTGGCGTGACGAAATTCTAACTGTAAATATACTCGAATTACGACCAAAAATGAAGCTAACTAGCCGTGATTTGTAGCTACACATAGATGGGATTGAAGGGACAGTCGCCGCTAACGAAACACCTAGCTAAACTTCACAAATATTAACTTGAAATCGGACACCGTTGTTTGCTTTATAAGACCTTTAGGGAGATCTTGTATAAGTGGCGTGATGAAATTCAAACTCTAAATATACAGAAATTACGCCAAAAATGAAGCTAACTAGCCGTGATTTGTAGCTACACATAGATAGGATTGAAGGGACCGTCGCAGCTAACGAAACACCTAAGCTTCACAAATATTAACTTGAAATCGGACACCATTGTTAGCTTTATAAGACATTTAGATGTTGTATAGCTAAGTGGCGTGACATTGTGTGTAACATGTGGTAAGAGATTGCTGGTGTAACAAGCTCTCTGACCGCGCTCTCACTCTCACACAACGGGCCATTTAGCTAGCAGGAAGAGGGGAGCTGCAGGCCCTGGAGCTCTGTCAGGGCTGCCAGCCTAACGGAACTCACAGCAGGCCGGGGTCTGTGAAGGAAGGCAGGCCGTGCGGCGAGGCAGCAGCACCGCCGCTGAAGTCCGACACACAGTCTTACCATATTTGCAATTAGCCATCAATTTTCGTAAAACGGCCCATATTTGAGCTTTATATAGTTGATTTCTCACATTAAAAAGTCTCAGAAGTGAATTTGGTAATGAAACATTGCAGTGTCTGGAATATGATATTCTGTCGCTTCTCTAATGGTTGTGTATTGGGGATTCGCTCAACCAATCAGCGCGCATGTCTAAGGTCTGACAATGGCAATTCGGTCAAACAATCAGCGCGCAGTTCATCTAAATATTCACGAGCATACCATATTTGGAAGAAAAGCTCTTGTTTCAAATAGAGCCAAAACACAGGGATGCATAAGGGCCAATAAAATATCAACCAGGCCATTTTCAGCCCAACAAATGTTACATATCCCATTAGGAGACCATAAGGAACAGTGTGAAACACTCTATATAATCATTCTATCACCCCTTTAAGTACATTAAATATCAGAAAATTACTTTTGATACTTAAGTACAGTATATATCAGATACTTTAAGACTTTTACTTAAGTAATATTCTAAAAGGTAACTTTCACTTCTACCAAAGTCTTTTTCTAGTACGATACTTGTACTTTTACTCAAGTATTGCTTTCTAGTACTTTATACAACACTGATCTCTAGCATTTTTGAAAATAATCATATAATTCGTATTCAAACTGATTGTGCGACTAGCTTTACCTTGAATAAACAGATTCTGCACCAAATATATACAACTAAGACGTCTATGATGGACATACTGGGTGAAAACTTTTTGAACTTCCAAATTATCACAGGCTTGATTCATTAAATCGTCTATAATGAGCAAATTATTCTTAGTAGTAGGCAGGAGTGTTTCATCGCAGAACGATTCCGGGAGACCTTGTACAAAATTTATATTCACTGTTTTAAGCAATTGATCGTATATTGGCTGCCAGCATGAATAGATGTATACAATGTTATCAATTTTTTGTGAAATAACAATTCAATTCAATTCAATTCAATTCAATTTTATTTATAGTATCAAATCATAACATAGGTTATCTCGAGACACTTTACAGATAGAGTAGGTCTAGACCACACTCTATAATTTACAAAGCCCCAACAATTCCAACAATTACAGTAATTCCCTCAAGAGC
>JABUOV010000890.1:0-10258 GCA_025617405.1 Perca schrenkii
GTAGAGGGAGGCAGGCCAGCCAAGCCCGATCCGGCAGGGGGAGAGTTCTAAGCCCGAAAAAGCTAGCTCTCCTTATGACCTGTCTCTCTTAGTTACGCTGTTATAGTTACGCTGTTATAGTTCTAGACTGCCGGGGGGACTTCCTTCCTTTGACACACTGAGCTGCTCTCTCCTCTACCTCTCTATTACTATTACTATTACTATTTGCGTGTATCCCGTCCCGGAAATGCTAGTTACTAATCCTAGCTTCTGGGGAGTTTCCCCGGAGTCCTTATGTTTTTTCCCCCAGCGTATTTCCTTGGAGAACGTTGGCACCAAGATCCTGGTTTCAGCTGTCGCCGTGGTCCTGCTGCACTCCTTGCAGAGCTCAACGGTGCCCTGCTGCGTCCTGCTGAACCCTGCAGCTTCCCGCTACATCCAGTCACTGTTCCATTATTAATGTGACTATTATCGCCACTGTTCATCACACCCCCAACCGGCCCGTCAGACACCGCATACCAAGAGCCTGGGTCTGTCCGAGGTTTCTTCCCAAGAGGGAGTTTTTCCTCGCCACTGTCGCACTGCTTGCTCTTGAGGGAATTACTGTAATTGTTGGAATTGTTGGTTGCTTTGTAAATTATAGTGTGGTCTAGACCTACTCTATCTGTAAAGTGTCTCGAGATAACCTATGTTATGATTTGATACTATAAATAAAATTGAATTGAATTGAATTGAATTGAATTGAATTGAATTGAATTGAATTTCTTTTTTTTAACTGAACAAGCTTATACAAGTTGTCGATTTTGAACTCAACTTTATGAGTTTTTGAAAGTTAAACTTGCATTTATTCATTGGGTTGACTATTTAAAAAAATGTATGTGTTGATTGAACTTAGGTATGTAAGTTAAGTTATCAACATATTGCAGTCAAGACTGCAACTGGTTCATTGGCTGGCCAATTCCCATGATGCAAGGCGGTAAATAGAGTTTGCTGAAAAGTTTGCAGTTTGTTCGAAATACAAATGTAACTTTATGAATTCTGTTTATTAAACGTGTGTTTAGAATGTAGGGTTTTGTTGCCTGGTAATTGTCATTGTTGTGCTGGTTTACATTTGTAACCATGAGTTAAGTGACTGTTACGTTTGATAAGAAGAGGTGGAGTTTTACAGTGTTAGACATTGAGCAGTAAAAGGCTTCCTTCAGCCATTAATCTGCAGCGTGTCACTTCACTAGCAGCCATTTAATGTCAAGTGACACAACATCAGCAGAGAGGCCGCTATTTTGCACGGGGCCCTGGGGTGACCCCACCCAAACACCCACGCTATCTCCGCTGTAAATGTGGTTATGTTGTTTTAACTTGAAAGTGTGAGTTGAAATAAAGCAGAAAGGTATGTCTGTTATACTAGGCAAGGAAGGTTTCTGGCATTATTAAAGAAAATAAATGATTTGTTTTAACTTGAAGTATGAAGTTAAAGCAAGTAATACAAAGTTAAATCAACTAAAAGAACAACTTTAACAAAACTAGAACACTGTAGTTACATCAACCTCATTAACTTTAATTTCTAAGTTGAAACAAAGGCAGTCTTCAAGTTGAGTGAACTTCGATTTTCAAGGCAGCAGGGGAACTTGCATTTCCAAGTTAAACTAACATTAAATTTATTACAGTGTGGCTTCGCAAGGTGAGAGGCTTGGGTGTGTGTGTGTCTGTCTGTCTGTCTGTCTCTGTGTGTGTGTGTGTGTGTGTGTGTGTGTCTCTGTGTGTGTGTCTGGGTGTTCTGTTTGTGTGTGTCTCTGTGTGTGTCTCTGTGTGTTGTGTGTGTGTCTGTGTGTGTTTGTCTCTGTGTGTCTGTGTGTTGTGTGTGTCTCTGTGTGTCTTTGTGTGTTTATCTGTGTGCGAGCCTATGTCTGGTGTGTTTCTGTTTACAGTTTTTTACAATCAGTTTGGCACTAATTTCAGAACCTTGACATCATTTTTCAAAACTCCAGACACAAAACTCACAACCAATGTTCAAACTGCACATTTTTCAAAACTCTAACACTTGTTTCAATTGCTTGGATACAAAAGCAATTCACCCATTACATTTCAGATGATTGTCTATTAATTTCATTACAATCATCTAAATATCAATTGATGCAACTGCTCAAAATGATAAGTAACTGTTGCATTACTCTTAATGCATAGTTGTACAGAAACAGACCAAAAATATTCCATGTTTATATCATGAAAGTTTCAAGATAACAAGATTCATTGTCACCAGTTAGTGTGGAGCATGAACAAATTAGACTACATTATCTATGGATGTAATAGTTCATCATCAGTCTTTACTGTAATGTACTACTGATTACCAGACACTGTTTCTATGGTCCCATGTACCACCTTTGAGACTATTTACAGTATTGACAGTACTTTGCTGTTTGCATGCAGTCCCTGTAGGATTATTTTGTTAAGAGTATAGTATAAGGCCTCAGATTTCATGACCTGACATCTCTCTCTCTGTTCTTCTGGGTCAAAAGGAAGCCATCTGGTCTTGGGAACTGATACGACTTAAATTGAAGATGCAGCATTTGCTCAACAAAGATAATTAAAACTTTAACCAAAAGGAGGATTCCTTTCCCAGATGAACAGGGAGAGACAACAATGGTCAGTGTTTTGCAAGCGCGTGATTTGTGACACAAAGTACGGGAATGAATAATGAATAACCCCCTAACCCTAACCCGGCTCTCATGAAAACTCCTTAAATTTGCAGGAGTCTTCCGTTTTTATGAGACACGGGTGTTCGATGCTCTGCTCATTCAGGGAGGTAGAAGGCCGGACTGCAGCCTGTAGAGTCCATGCTAATTGTCTGCAAAGTGTCTGCTAGCTTCATTAGCCGATCTCGTTCCGTCTACCTGCACCGTGTTGCTGGGTATGTTTGTTTTCTTCATGTTGCTGCCTACACAATGAAACTAACCTCACCTTTTTCTGTTTAGTTTTCACCCCGGGACAGCCCCCGACAACAGCAAGCGCTCCCACTGTGGCGCGTTAATATGCTGTGTCGTCTCTCTGAGCAGCCGCTGCACCACGCGTGGATGAAATGATGAAATAGTAAATAGGACTACAGTAATATAAATATGTGCAGAATCAAGACAGTCCAGACGGCCCAGTGTTTGGTGGACCGGGTACACTTTGTTCACACTTGCATCACGTGAGTTTGCCCACCCGACACAGCGTTTAATTGTTCCTGGGGAGATGGATCCGTACGCCTCCTGTGTCATGGATGAGCCTCAGCAACTTCAGATTCACAGACACTATTGCACAAAGACTGTTTTAAAGTTACAATGAAGTGCAAATGCCTCTCTGTGCGCAATTACGCATAAATGGGCACTACCCAAATTCTGAATCCAGCTCAGATAAGGAGATAAGGAGACAATCCTCTATCACTTCCCCAGGTTGGGCCATGAATAAGCAACCAACAAGGAGAGTCTTAAGGGCAAGGTGAAGGGGACGTTTGGCCTGGGACACACGCAGCCACCAAGCAAGAGTGAAACCAGACCGTCCCAGTTCATCATTACGACAGACATCATCAAGGAGCTCCAACTGGACTGCGGTCTGAGTAACCGTGTTCGAATGATGAATCACATCTGTGATCTTGCCAAAACAAAAACATTTGAAGAGTGGAGGCAGTCAGCTGGCTCCTCCATCCAGTCCCCCCCTCACGGTTTCCTGCACCAGCCTGCCTCGGCTCTCGCCTCCCCGCGCTTCAGTGCTTCCCCTGTCGGTCTCTCAGTCCTGGTCTCCCCGTGCTCCTGTTCCCGGTTCCAGCCCCCTTCCCACTTCCCCACTCCCTTTCCCATTTTCCCCAATAAAGTATCTTGTGCTGAGCTCTGCGTTTGGGTCCGTTCTGTCCTAACCATAACAGAGACATGCAAAACCCTACACACTAGGCAGGGTGTGTCTGGAAAACAGCCTTTACCTCCTGTCCTTTGCCGCCAAAAAAATCTGTGTTGTTACAGATTCTACCACTAGGTGGCAATGTTGGACCATTCAAGAAAGTGAATTAAATCTGGAAGCCCATTATTCTAGATTGTACTTTTCAAACATTTTCTCCTTCTGCTGTTCAGCTTGTTAAGGTGGTTAAAACTATTTCCAGGACTTTACACAGGGACCTTAGCTGCTACAGAAAGAACCACATCATAAAGCTTTTGTATGGGGTTGGATCTTGAATATTAATAATATGTTGTGTGTATGTATAAAACATTGAGTCAGAGCTGATGTGATACTTACAAACATCACAAATCAATAAATAGTTTTAATTATATTTTCAGTATAAATTCACTCTGATTCCAGGTCAAATATTAACATTTTATTGAATAAAAAAATGATTTTCAACATCTGTGTGTGTGATTTTTATTGCAGATTGTTTTGTTGATTTTCTGTTGTTTCTTTATTTTGATTTATGTTTTGTATCGATCTTCTTTGCTGTCACAGTTAACAGCACACATTTAGCAGATTTCGCGACTCTGAGACTCCCCCAGAAGCAGAGAGTTTTCATATTCAGACTGTTTAAAAAAAAAGATTAAATCATTGTTCTGCTTAATTTGCTAAATTCTATGATGGCCAAGAAACTTTTGATAACTTTTATAGGGCTTCATGTCAACAAAAATGCGGCAAAAAGCGTGCACAAATGTCGGAAAAAGCAACAGATTTACAAAAAGATGACAAATGTCTGAGAAAGCCACAAAAAAATCTGAACAAAAATGAGGAAAAAAGCTACCAAAATGTAAAAAAAAAGTTACATGCAGTAACAAAAGCACGTCAATAAACTTTACATGTCTGGCCCTTGGTGTGATTCTCTCTTTCCAGTGTGGCCCTTAGTGAAAATGAGTTTGACACCCCTGATTTAAAATGTACTTTAAGTAAAAGTTACTTAGTTACATAAAAAAAAACTGTAAAATTGGGGGAACAAATCATGTGTATTGACTCCATAAATGGGTTAGGCCGATAGACTGTTAATTATATTAACATTAACAGACCCTAATGTTCACAGCCCAGACTAGCAGCTAGCTTCTACACCTACAGTATCTCACAAAAATGAGTACACCCTTCACAGTCAAGTAAATATTTCATTATATCTTTAAATGGGACAACACTGAATAAATTAAACTGTGCTACAATGTAAAGTATTAAGTGTACAGCTTGTATAACAGTGTAAATGTGCTGTCCCCTCAAAATAACTCAACACACAGCCATTAATGTCTACACCGCTGGCAACAAAAGTGAGTACACCCCTATGTTAAATTCCCATAGAGACAGGCAGATTTTTATTTGTAAAGGCCAGTTATTTCATGGATCCAGGATACTATGCATCCTGATAAAGTTCCCTTGGCCTTTGGAATTAAAATAGCCCCACATCATCACATACCCTTCACCATACCTAGAGATTGGCATGGGATACTTTCCATAAAATCATCTCTCAATGCAAATCAAACCAGCTATTAGGCTAACTGACATAAAACCATGCCAATCTCTAGGCATGGTGCAGTGTATGTGATGATGTGGGGGGCTATTTTAATTCCAAAGGCCAAGGGAACTTCATCAGGATGCATAGTATCCTGGATCCATGAAATAACGGGCCTTTAATAAAAATCTGCCTCTATGGGAATATAACATAGGGGTGTACTGACTTTTGTTGCCAGCGGTTTAGACATTAATGGCTGTGTGTTGAGTTATTTTGAGGGGACAGCACATTTAAACTGTTATACAAGCTGTACACTTAATACTTTACATAGTAGCAAAGTGTCATTTCTTCAGTGTTGTCCCATTAAAAGATATAATTAAATATTTACTAAAATGTGAGGGGTGTACTCACTTTTGTGAGATACTGTAAGTAGCCCATATGAGCTAATTAGCCCTTGTGGACTGTTCAAATTCACTACCCTTTCGTTATGTTCGTGGCTGAAAACAGCCACTACTTTAAACTGCTGTAAAAATGTATCAGATAATTTTTTTTTGAATTTATCTATTAATCAACTTCAGTCCTGATCAAAACTACTACATTTTCTAAAAAAACATCAGGATTTTAACTCTTTAATTGCCAAATTCATAAATGATGTCACAGATTTGGGGAAAAAAAAACACAAAATTACAGATTTTCCATATAAAATGTGATTGTGGACTGGATTTTTTTTACCTTTTATCACAGTCTTGGACATGTCAAAGATGAGAAACAACATTGGTTTTGATGCATTGTTAGTTTTTGTGCAGGATCAGATTTTAACTTTTTCTCCCTAATTTACTGTTCGTGGCTGAAAACAGCCACTACTTTAAACTGCTGTAAAAATGTATCAGATAAATATTTTTTTCAAATTTTTATTGCATATATCTATTAATCAACCTCAGTCCTAATCAAAACTACTAAATTTTCTAAAAACAAATCTGGATTTGAACTCTTTAATTGCCAATTTCATAAATGATGTCACAGATTTGGGAAAAAAACACACAAAATGACTGATTTTCAATATAAAATGTGATTTTGGACAGAATTTTTTTTTACCTTTAATCACAGTCTTGGACATGTCAAAGATGAGAAACAACATTGGTTTTGATGCATTGTTAGTTTTTGTGCAGGATTAAATTTTAACTTTTTCTCCCTCATTTACTGTTCATGGCTGAAAACAGCCACTACTTTAAACTGCTGAAAAAATGTATCAGGTAAATATTTTTTTTGCATATATCTATTAATCAACCTCAGTCCTGATCAAAACTACTAAATTTTCCAAAAAAAATATCTGGATTTTAACTCTTTAATTGCCAATTTCATAAATGATGTCACAGATTTGGGAAAAAAACACACAAAATGACTGATTTTCAATAGAAAATGTGATTGTGGACTGGATTTTTTTTTTACTTTTTATCACAGTCTTGGACATGTCAAAGATTAGAAACAACATTGGTTTTGATGCATTGTTAGTTTTTGTGCAGGATTAGATTTTAACTTTTGACTCAGGAGGATCCTGATGTATCATCGTCTCCTTCTGACACCACAGACTCAGGAGGATCCTGATGTATCGTCGTCTCCCTCTGACACCACAGACTCAGGAGAGTCTGATCCTGATGTATCGTCGTCTCTCTCTGACACCACAGACTCAGGAGGATCCTGATGTATCGTCGTCTCCCTTTGACACCACAGACTCAGGAGAGTCCGATCCTGATGTATCATCGTCTCCCTCTGACACCACAGACTCAGGAGAGTCCGATCCTGATGTATCGTCGTCTCCCTCTGACACCACAGACTCAGGTGAGTCCGATCCTAATGTATCTTCGTCTCCCTCTGACACCACAGACTCAGGAGGATCCTGATGTATCGTTGTCTCCCTCTGACACCACAGACTCAGGAGGATCCTGATGTATCGTCGTCTCCCTCTGACACCACAGACTCAGCAGAGTCCGATCCTGATTTGGATGTGCCACCCTCATCATCCTCTCTAGCTTCCACTGAAGGCGAGGAGGATTCGGAGGATCCTGGATCTGGGTGGAATGGAAGTGCGAAGTGTGGTTTTCTACCAACGCGGAGACAACTCCCTTTCTTCAGCCAGCCAGAGGCGTGACTCCAGGGCCAACGCGCTATGCCATTGCAAGGGTCCAGAACATTGATTCTGTGTTCAATCTGTTTTTTACAGAGGAGATGATTGACCTCATTGTCAGCATGACCAACCTCCATGGGTGCCGCACAATGAGAAACTGGACTGGGATGGACTCCACAGATCTCTGTGCCTACATGGGGCTACTGATTTTGGCCAGCGTCTACAGGTCCAGAGGGGAGTCCACACGTTAGGGTTAGGGATAATTAAATGAAGTCTCGGTGCCGAAGGCACCGAGGCTTTATGCACAAACTAGCAGTCGGAGCCAACTCGAGCAAAACAAGGCCCCCCCAGGGGGGAACCCACAGAACCCCAGGTAAGTGTGTTCGTATGATATTTTGTGGAGAATAAAATGGCTGGTCCACCCAGGAGGTCTAAAATGAAATGGTAATGTATAGTAGAAAAAAGGGGGGGGAAAAAGGAAGAAAGGAGAGAAAAATAAAGGGGTAGTAAAAAAGTAGTAAATGAATGTAAAGAAATATTGAAAAAATATTTTTTTGAAAAAATAATAAATAAACTAAGTGAATAAAGAGAATAATAAATAAGAAAATATTGAAAATAAACGGATGAGTAAATAAAATAAATAAGAAAATAGGGGGAAAAAAAATAAATAAAGACATATAGAAAAAAAATAAAATTAAAAAAGTGATAAAGAGGTGAAATTTAAAATAATTGAAAATAATAAATAAAATAGTAAAAAAATTAGAAAAAATCATAATAAATCAATAAATGAAAATAAAATAAAAATATAAATATAAAAAATGTATAAAAAATAAATGAAAAAAGTAAATAAATAATAATAAAATAATAAATAAATAAAATGCAAAATAAAAAAATAATAATAATAAATAAAAGATAAATAATAAAAAAATAAAATTGATAAATATAAAATGGGTAAATAAATGAGTAAGTAAATAGGTGTGTAGATTATAAAGATAAGATTAAAGGAAGAGGAGAAAATGGAAAGAAGAAGAAATGGAGATTAAGAAGAAATAAAAGATAAAAGGAAAGAAACGAAGAGGAAGAAGGTAAGTAAAAGAAGAAGGGATAGAGAAAAGGAAACTGAAAGAGGTGAGTGGGGCAGAGGGAGGGAGGGAAACTGAAAAGAGGGAGGTAAGTGGAGGGAGGGGCCATAGGGGGGTAGGAAGGGGTTACAGTTAAAGGTAGGGTAGATATGGGGTTAAAATTAGGAAAAGTACAGAGGATAGGGGGGTAGATTGTGAGAAATAAAGGAGGGGGCAGGAGGGTAGGAAGGGGTTAAGGTTGGAGGTGGGGCAGGTTAAATTTAGGAAAAAAAATATAGAGGGTAGAGAGTGAGAAATAGAGGAGAAGGGGGGGTTTTGGGGGTGGGGTGGGGGGAGGGGGGTTTTTGTTAGGAGGGTAGGAAGGGGTTAGGGTTAGAAGTGGGGTAGATGGAGGGTTAAATTTAGGAGAATATAGAGGATAGGGAGTTAAATACAGAGGGGCCCGAAGCCGGAGGCTGAGGGTCCCTAATTGCACTCGCTTCAAGTGAGGGCCGGTCTCCACCCACCCCACCCTCCCAGGGGAAGGGGGCACTTGGCACTAAAGTGCATTAAACTAATCCCTATCGGTTAGGGTTATAAAAATCTAATTTAGGGGTCCAGATCAAAAGTTAAAAAGCCCGGTTGGGGTTAGGAATCCCATTAGGCGTTCTGGTTAAGGTTTGGGGCCTTAAGTTAGGGTTTGGGAGCCCAAATAGGGGTCCTGATCTAAGATTAGGGGCCCAGGTTAAGATTAGGCACCAGGTTTGTGACCTTAAGGTTAGGCATCCCCTTATGGATCCTGGTTAAGGTTAGGGGCATTTTGTCAGGGTTTGGGAGCCCAATTAGGGGTCCTGATCTAAGATTAGGAGACGAGGTTAAGTTTAGGCACCAGGTCGGTGACCTTAGGTTAGGGGTGAAAAAAATGAAATCCTGCTGCCGTAAGGCAGCAGGATTGAAGCACGAACCATGGACTTTAGACTAATTCCCCACTGTCCTATCTCTCATTAAGGCCGTGGGGCAGTTGTGTACCTAATTTCTGGATCCAGGACCTTTCTACTCTCCTACGTTGCTGGACGGACCAGGCTGGATTGGACTCCAGGATAGTGGCCCTGAGGTTGGTCCAGCTGTGGTCCACAAAATGTTGGACTAAAGGGAGATGTAGATTCTTTTTTTTATTAATATTGTATCTATGTTGGGTAAATCTAGTCAATAAGGAGTTTCCAGATTCTCCAACATATTGCTTGTTGCATTGTAAACATCTGATTAAATAAATCACATTATTCTGGTGTACAGTTGTATTATTCTGGGTTAAGAAAACTTCTTTTGTGGTCTGATTCTGCACAATTTTGTAATTTCTGTAAAATTCTGTCTGTGCTCTGGTCTTACGGATCTGTAGAGGCCCGAGTTTGGCTTTAACCAAAATATCACTCAGGTTTTTTGTTTTTTTCTAAAGGCTGCAATCAGCCTGTGGTCCTTTAAGAAAATGTTATTACCTCCAGAGGAAATAAAGTTATTTTTTTAATTGTTTAACTAATTTGACGTTTTCAGCAGAATATGTTAATATAATGGGCAGAATGGGGTCCAAGCAAACTGGTTTGGGTTGACTAAAGGTTCTCAGTGCCTGCCGTAGCATGGTGTGAGAGTACCCCCTTGTGC
>JABUOV010000891.1:0-10255 GCA_025617405.1 Perca schrenkii
CCGAAGGCCAGGGCCGCTGTTTTGGAGAAATACCACGGAATAACGTATGGGTCACAGAGACCCGGAGGCGAGAGCCGCGGTAGCAGGGAAATACCACGGAATAACGTATGGGTCACAGAGACCCGGAATAACGTATGGGTCTCAGAGACCCGAAGGCCAGAGCCGCTGTATTGGAGAAATACCACGGAATAACGTATGGGTCACAGAGACACGAAGGCGAGAGCCGCGGTAGCAGGGAAATACCACGGAATAACGTATGGGTCACAGAGACCCCGAAGGCCAGAGCCGCTGTATTGGAGAAATACCACGGAATAACGTATGGGTCACAGAGACCCCGAAGGCCAGAGCCGCTGTATTGGAGAAATACCACGGAATAACGTATGGGTCTCAGAGACCCCGAAGGCCAGAGCCGCCGTGTTGGAGAAATACCACGGAATAACGTATGGGTCTCTGAGACCCGAAGGCCAGAGCCGCTGTATTGGGGAAATACCACGGAATAACGTATGGGTCGCAGAAACCCGAAGGCCAGAGCCGAGGTAGCGGGGAAATACCACGGAATAACGTATGGGTCACAGAGACCCGAAGGCCAGCGCCGCGGTAGCGGAGAAATACCACGGAATAACGTATGGGTCTCAGAGACCCGAAGGCCAGATCTGCGGTAGCAGGGAAATACCACGGAATAACGTATGGGTCTCAGAGACCCCGAAGGCCAGAGCCGCTGTATTGGAGAAATACCACGGAATAACGTATGGGTCACAGAGACCCCGAAGGCCAGAGCCGCAGTATTGGAGAAATACCACGGAATAACGTATGGGTCTCAGAGACCCCGAAGGCCAGAGCCGCCGTGTTGGAGAAATACCACGGAATAACGTATGGGTCTCTGAGACCCGAAGGCCAGAGCCGCTGTATTGGGGAAATACCACGGAATAACGTATGGGTCGCAGAAACCCGAAGGCCAGAGCCGAGGTAGCGGGGAAATACCACGGAATAACGTATGGGTCACAGAGACCCGAAGGCCAGCGCCGCGGTAGCGGAGAAATACCACGGAATAACGTATGGGTCTCAGAGACCCGAAGGCCAGATCTGCGGTAGCAGGGAAATACCACGGAATAACGTATGGGTCTCAGAGACCCGAAGGACAGAGCCGCTGTATTGGAGAAATACCACGGAATGACGTATGGGTCACAGAGACCCGGAGGCGAGAGCCGCTGTATTGGAGAAATACCACGGAATAACGTTTGGGTCTCAGAGACCCCGAAGGCCAGGGCCGCGGTAGCAGGGAAATACCACGGAATAACGTAGGGGTCTCAGAGATCCGAAGGCCAGGGCCGCTGTTTTGGAGAAATACCACGGAATAACGTATGGGTCACAGAGACCCGGAGGCGAGAGCCGCGGTAGCAGGGAAATACCACGGAATAACGTATGGGTCACAGAGACCCGGAATAACGTATGGGTCTCAGAGACCCGAAGGCCAGGGCCGCTGTATTGGAGAAATACCACGGAATAACGTATGGGTCTCAGAGACCCCGAAGGCCAGAGCCGCTGTATTGGAGAAATACCACGGAATAACGTATGGGTCTCAGAGACCCCGAAGGCCACGCGTAGAGAAATACCACGAAAAGTATGGGTCGCAGAGACCCGAAGGCCAGAGCCGCGGTAGCGGGGAAATACCACGGAATAACGTATGGGTCACAGAGACCCGAAGGCCAGCGCCGCGGTAGCGGAGAAATACCACGGAATAACGTATGGGTCTCAGAGACCCGAAGGCCAGATCTGCGGTAGCAGGGAAATACCACGGAATAACGTATGGGTCTCAGAGACCCGAAGGCCAGAGCCGCTGTATTGGAGAAATACCACGGAATAACGTATGGGTCACAGAGACCCGGAGGCCAGAGCCGCTGTATTGGAGAAATACCACGGAATAACGTATGGGTCTCAGAGACCCCGAAGGCCAGAGCCGCGGTAGCAGGGAAATACCACGGAATAACGTATGGGTCTCAGAGACCCGAAGGCCAGGGCCGCTGTTTTGGAGAAATACCACGGAATAACGTATGGGTCTCAGAGACCCGAAGGCCAGAGCCGCGGTAGCAGGGAAATACCACGGAATAACGTATGGGTCTCAGAGACCCCGAAGGCCAGAGCCGCTGTATTGGAGAAATACCACGGAATAACGTATGGGTCTCAGAGACCCGAAGGCCAGAGCCGCTGTATTGGAGAAATACCACGGAATAACGTATGGGTCTCAGAGACCCGAAGGCCAGAGCCGCTGTATTGGGGAAATACCACGGAATAACGTATGGGTCTCAGAGACCCGAAGGCCAGAGCCGCTGTATTGGAGAAATACCACGGAATAACGTATGGGTCACAGAGACCCGAAGGCGAGAGCCGCGGTAGCAGGGAAATACCACGGAATAACGTATGGGTCTCAGAGACCCCGAAGGCCAGAGCCGCTGTATTGGAGAAATACCACGGAATAACGTATGGGTCACAGAGACCCCGAAGGCCAGAGCCGCTGTATTGGAGAAATACCACGGAATAACGTATGGGTCTCAGAGACCCCGAAGGCCAGAGCCGCCGTTTTGGAGAAATACCACGGAATAACGTATGGGTCTCAGAGACCCGAAGGCCAGAGCCGCTGTATTGGGGAAATACCACGGAATAACGTATGGGTCTCAGAGACCCGAAGGCCAGAGCCGCGGTAGCGGGGAAATACCACGGAATAACGTATGGGTCTCAGAGACCCGAAGGCCAGAGCCGCGGTAGCGGGAGAAATACCACGGAATAACGTATGGGTCTCAGAGACCCGAAGGCCAGATCTGCGGTAGCAGGGAAATACCACGGAATAACGTATGGGTCTCAGAGACCCCGAAGGCCAGAGCCGCTGTATTGGAGAAATACCACGGAATAACGTATGGGTCTCAGAGACCCCGAAGGCCAGAGCCGCTGTATTGGAGAAATACCACGGAATAACGTATGGGTCTCAGAGACCCGAAGGCCAGAGCCGCTGTATTGGGGAAATACCACGGAATAACGTATGGGTCTCAGAGACCCGAAGGCCAGAGCCGCGGTAGCGGGGAAATACCACGGAATAACGTATGGGTCTCAGAGACCCGAAGGCCAGCGCCGCGGTAGCAGGAGAAATACCACGGAATAACGTATGGGTCTCAGAGACCCGAAGGCCAGATCTGCGGTAGCAGGGAAATACCACGGAATAACGTATGGGTCTCAGAGACCCGAAGGCCAGAGCCGCTGTAGTGGAGAAATACCACGGAATAACGTATGGGTCTCAGAGACCCGAAGGCCAGAGCCGCTGTATTGGAGAAATACCACGGAATAACGTATGGGTCTCAGAGACCCCGAAGGCCAGAGCCGCTGTAGCAGGGAAATACCACGGAATAACGTATGGGTCTCAGAGACCCGAAGGCCAGAGCCGCTGTATTTGGAGAAATACCACGGAATAACGTATGGGTCTCAGAGACCCGAAGGCCAGAGCCGCGGTAGCAGGGAAATACCACGGAATAACGTATGGGTCTCAGAGACCCGAAGGCCAGGGCCGCTGTATTGGGGAAATACCACGGAATAACGTATGGGTCTCAGAGACCCCGAAGGCCAGAGCCGCTGTATTGGAGAAATACCACGGAATAACGTATGGGTCACAGAGACCCGAAGGCCAGAGCCGCTGTATTGGAGAAATACCACGGAATAACGTATGGGTCTCAGAGACCCGAAGGCCAGAGCCGCTGTATTGGGGAAATACCACGGAATAACGTATGGGTCACAGAGACCCGAAGGCCAGGGCCGCTGTATTGGAGAAATACCACGGAATAACGTATGGGTCACAGAGACCCGAAGGCCAGAGCCGCTGTTTTGGAGAAATACCACGGAATAACGTATGGGTCTCTGAGACCCGAAGGCCAGAGCCGCTGTATTGGGGAAATACCACGGAATAACGTATGGGTCTCAGAGACCCGAAGGCCAGAGCCGCTGTATTGGAGAAATACCACGGAATAACGTATGGGTCACAGAGACACGGAGGCGAGAGCCGCGGTAGCAGGGAAATACCACGGAATAACGTATGGGTCACAGAGACCCCGAAGGCCAGAGCCGCTGTATTGGAGAAATACCACGGAATAACGTATGGGTCACAGAGACCCCGAAGGCCAGAGCCGCGGTATTGGAGAAATACCACGGAATAACGTATGGGTCTCAGAGACCCCGAAGGCCAGAGCCGCTGTGTTGGAGAAATACCACGGAATAACGTATGGGTCTCAGAGACCCGAAGGCCAGAGCCGCTGTATTGGGGAAATACCACGGAATAACGTATGGGTCTCAGAGACCCGAAGGCCAGAGCCGCGGTAGCAGGGAAATACCACGGAATAACGTATGGGTCACAGAGACCCGAAGGCCAGAGCCGCGGTAGCGGGAGAAATACCACGGAATAACGTATGGGTCTCAGAGACCCGAAGGCCAGATCTGCGGTAGCAGGGAAATACCACGGAATAACGTATGGGTCTCAGAGACCCGAAGGCCAGAGCCGCTGTATTGGAGAAATACCACGGAATAACGTATGGGTCACAGAGACCCGGAGGCGAGAGCCGCTGTATTGGAGAAATACCACGGAATAACGTTTGGGTCTCAGAGACCCCGAAGGCCAGGGCCGCGGTAGCAGGGAAATACCACGGAATAACGTAGGGGTCTCAGAGATCCGAAGGCCAGGGCCGCTGTTTTGGAGAAATACCACGGAATAACGTATGGGTCACAGAGACCCGGAGGCGAGAGCCGCGGTAGCAGGGAAATACCACGGAATAACGTATGGGTCACAGAGACCCGGAATAACGTATGGGTCTCAGAGACCCGAAGGCCAGAGCCGCTGTATTGGAGAAATACCACGGAATAACGTATGGGTCACAGAGACCCCGAAGGCCAGAGCCGCAGTATGGGTCTCGTATGGGTCTCAGAGACCCGAAGGCCAGAGCCGCTGTATTGGAGAAATACCACGGAATAACGTATGGGTCACAGAGACCCCGAAGGCCAGAGCCGCAGTATTGGAGAAATACCACGGAATAACGTATGGGTCTCAGAGACCCCGAAGGCCAGAGCCGCCGTGTTGGAGAAATACCACGGAATAACGTATGGGTCTCTGAGACCCGAAGGCCAGAGCCGCTGTATTGGGGAAATACCACGGAATAACGTATGGGTCGCAGAAACCCGAAGGCCAGAGCCGAGGTAGCGGGGAAATACCACGGAATAACGTATGGGTCTCAGAGACCCGAAGGCCAGCGCCGCGGTAGCGGAGAAATACCACGGAATAACGTATGGGTCTCAGAGACCCGAAGGCCAGAGCCGCGGTAGCAGGGAAATACCACGGAATAACGTATGGGTCACAGAGACCCCGAAGGCCAGAGCCGCTGTATTGGAGAAATACCACGGAATAACGTATGGGTCACAGAGACCCCGAAGGCCAGAGCCGCTGTATTGGAGAAATACCACGGAATAACGTATGGGTCTCAGAGACCCCGAAGGCCAGAGCCGCCGTGTTGGAGAAATACCACGGAATAACGTATGGGTCTCAGAGACCCGAAGGCCAGAGCCGCTGTATTGGGGAAATACCACGGAATAACGTATGGGTCGCAGAGACCCGAAGGCCAGAGCCGCGGTAGCGGGGAAATACCACGGAATAACGTATGGGTCTCAGAGACCCGAAGGCCAGCGCCGCGGTAGCGGAGAAATACCACGGAATAACGTATGGGTCTCAGAGACCCGAAGGCCAGATCTGCGGTAGCAGGGAAATACCACGGAATAACGTATGGGTCTCAGAGACCCGAAGGACAGAGCCGCTGTATTGGAGAAATACCACGGAATAACGTATGGGTCTCAGAGACCCGGAGGCCAGAGCCGCTGTATTGGAGAAATACCACGGAATAACGTATGGGTCTCAGAGACCCCGAAGGCCAGGGCCGCGGTAGCAGGGAAATACCACGGAATAACGTAGGGGTCTCAGAGATCCGAAGGCCAGGGCCGCTGTTTTGGAGAAATACCACGGAATAACGTATGGGTCACAGAGACCCGGAGGCGAGAGCCGCGGTAGCAGGGAAATACCACGGAATAACGTATGGGTCACAGAGACCCGGAATAACGTATGGGTCTCAGAGACCCGAAGGCCAGAGCCGCTGTATTGGAGAAATACCACGGAATAACGTATGGGTCACAGAGACCCCGAAGGCCAGAGCCGCAGTATTGGAGAAATACCACGGAATAACGTATGGGTCTCAGAGACCCCGAAGGCCACGGAATAACGTATGGGTCGCAGAAACCCGAAGGCCAGAGCCGAGGTAGCGGGGAAATACCACGGAATAACGTATGGGTCACAGAGACCCGAAGGCCAGCGCCGCGGTAGCGGAGAAATACCACGGAATAACGTATGGGTCTCAGAGACCCGAAGGCCAGATCTGCGGTAGCAGGGAAATACCACGGAATAACGTATGGGTCTCAGAGACCCGAAGGCCAGAGCCGCTGTATTGGAGAAATACCACGGAATAACGTATGGGTCACAGAGACCCGGAGGCCAGAGCCGCTGTATTGGAGAAATACCACGGAATAACGTATGGGTCTCAGAGACCCCGAAGGCCAGGGCCGCGGTAGCAGGGAAATACCACGGAATAACGTATGGGTCTCAGAGACCCGAAGGCCAGAGCCGCTGTATTGGAGAAATACCACGGAATAACGTATGGGTCTCAGAGACCCGAAGGCCAGAGCCGCGGTAGCAGGGAAATACCACGGAATAACGTATGGGTCTCAGAGACCCGAAGGCCAGAGCCGCTGTATTGGAGAAATACCACGGAATAACGTATGGGTCACAGAGACCCGAAGGCCAGAGCCGCCGTTTTGTAGAAATACCACGGAATAACGTATGGGTCTCTGAGACCCGAAGGCCAGAGCCGCTGTATTGGGGAAATACCACGGAATAACGTATGGGTCTCAGAGACCCGAAGGCCAGAGCCGCTGTATTGGAGAAATACCACGGAATAACGTATGGGTCACAGAGACACGGAGGCGAGAGCCGCGGTAGCAGGGAAATACCACGGAATAACGTATGGGTCACAGAGACCCCGAAGGCCAGAGCCGCTGTATTGGAGAAATACCACGGAATAACGTATGGGTCACAGAGACCCCGAAGGCCAGAGCCGCTGTATTGGAGAAATACCACGGAATAACGTATGGGTCTCAGAGACCCCGAAGGCCAGAGCCGCTGTGTTGGAGAAATACCACGGAATAACGTATGGGTCTCTGAGACCCGAAGGCCAGAGCCGCTGTATTGGGGAAATACCACGGAATAACGTATGGGTCTCAGAGACCCGAAGGCCAGAGCCGCGGTAGCGGGGAAATACCACGGAATAACGTATGGGTCTCAGAGACCCGAAGGCCAGAGCCGCGGTAGCAGGGAAATACCACGGAATAACGTATGGGTCTCAGAGACCCGAAGGCCAGAGCCGCTGTAGTAGGGGAAATACCACGGAATAACGTATGGGTCACAGAGACCCCGAAGGCCAGAGCCGCTGTATTGGAGAAATACCACGGAATAACGTATGGGTCTCAGAGACCCCGAAGGCCAGAGCCGCCGTGTTGGAGAAATACCACGGAATAACGTATGGGTCTCTGAGACCCGAAGGCCAGAGCCGCTGTATTGGGGAAATACCACGGAATAACGTATGGGTCGCAGAAACCCGAAGGCCAGAGCCGAGGTAGCGGGGAAATACCACGGAATAACGTATGGGTCACAGAGACCCGAAGGCCAGCGCCGCGGTAGCGGAGAAATACCACGGAATAACGTATGGGTCTCAGAGACCCGAAGGCCAGATCTGCGGTAGCAGGGAAATACCACGGAATAACGTATGGGTCTCAGAGACCCGAAGGCCAGAGCCGCTGTATTGGAGAAATACCACGGAATAACGTATGGGTCACAGAGACCCGAAGGCCAGAGCCGCTGTATTGGAGAAATACCACGGAATAACGTATGGGTCTCAGAGACCCCGAAGGCCAGAGCCGCGGTAGCAGGGAAATACCACGGAATAACGTATGGGTCTCAGAGACCCGAAGGCCAGGGCCGCTGTTTTGGAGAAATACCACGGAATAACGTATGGGTCACAGAGACCCGGAGGCCAGAGCCGCGGTAGCAGGGAAATACCACGGAATAACGTATGGGTCTCAGAGACCCGAAGGCCAGGGCCGCTGTATTGGGGAAATACCACGGAATAACGTATGGGTCTCAGAGACCCGAAGGCCAGGGCCGCTGTATTGGAGAAATACCACGGAATAACGTATGGGTCACAGAGACCCGAAGGCCAGAGCCGCTGTAGCAGGGAAATACCACGGAATAACGTATGGGTCTCAGAGACCCGAAGGCCAGGGCCGCTGTATTGGGGAAATACCACGGAATAACGTATGGGTCTCAGAGACCCGAAGGCCAGAGCCGCTGTATTGGAGAAATACCACGGAATAACGTATGGGTCACAGAGACCCGAAGGCCAGAGCCGCTGTTTTGGAGAAATACCACGGAATAACGTATGGGTCTCAGAGACCCGAAGGCCAGAGCCGCTGTATTGGGGAAATACCACGGAATAACGTATGGGTCTCAGAGACCCGAAGGCCAGAGCCGCTGTATTGGAGAAATACCACGGAATAACGTATGGGTCACAGAGACCCGAAGGCCAGAGCCGCGGTAGCAGGGAAATACCACGGAATAACGTATGGGTCTCAGAGACCCCGAAGGCCAGAGCCGCTGTATTGGAGAAATACCACGGAATAACGTATGGGTCACAGAGACCCCGAAGGCCAGAGCCGCTGTATTGGAGAAATACCACGGAATAACGTATGGGTCTCAGAGACCCCGAAGGCCAGAGCCGCTGTATTGGAGAAATACCACGGAATAACGTATGGGTCTCAGAGACCCGAAGGCCAGAGCCGCTGTATTGGGGAAATACCACGGAATAACGTATGGGTCTCAGAGACCCGAAGGCCAGAGCCGCTGTAGCAGGGAAATACCACGGAATAACGTATGGGTCTCAGAGACCCCGAAGGCCAGAGCCGCTGTATTGGAGAAATACCACGGAATAACGTATGGGTCTCAGAGACCCGAAGGCCAGAGCCGCTGTATTGGAGAAATACCACGGAATAACGTATGGGTCTCAGAGACCCGAAGGCCAGGGCCGCGGTAGCAGGGAAATACCACGGAATAACGTATGGGTCTCAGAGACCCGAAGGCCAGAGCCGCTGTTTTGGAGAAATACCACGGAATAACGTATGGGTCTCAGAGACCCAAAGGCCAGGGCCGCGGTAGCTAGGAAATACCACGGAATAACGTATGGGTCACAGAGACCCGAATAACGTATGGGTCTCAGAGACCCGAAGGCCAGAGCCGCTGTATTGGAGAAATACCACGGAATAACGTATGGGTCTCAGAGACCCCGAAGGCCAGAGCCGCGGTAGCGGGGAAATACCACGGAATAACGTATGGGTCTCAGAGACCCGAAGGCCAGAGCCGCTGTATTGGAGAAATACCACGGAATAACGTATGGGTCACAGAGACCCGAAGGCCAGAGCCGCTGTATTGGAGAAATACCACGGAATAACGTATGGGTCTCAGAGACCCCGAAGGCCAGAGCCGCGGTAGCAGGGAAATACCACGGAATAACGTATGGGTCTCAGAGACCCGAAGGCCAGGGCCGCTGTTTTGGAGAAATACCACGGAATAACGTATGGGTCACAGAGACCCGGAGGCCAGAGCCGCGGTAGCAGGGAAATACCACGGAATAACGTAGGGTCACAGAGACCCGGAATAACGTATGGGTCTCAGAGACCCGAAGGCCAGAGCCGCTGTATTGGAGAAATACCACGGAATAACGTATGGGTCACAGAGACCCGAAGGCCAGAGCCGCGGTAGCAGGGAAATACCACGGAATAACGTATGGGTCACAGAGACCCCGAAGGCCAGAGCCGCTGTATTGGAGAAATACCACGGAATAACGTATGGGTCACAGAGACCCCGAAGGCCAGAGCCGCTGTATTGGAGAAATACCACGGAATAACGTATGGGTCTCAGAGACCCCGAAGGCCAGAGCCGCCGTGTTGGAGAAATACCACGGAATAACGTATGGGTCTCTGAGACCCGAAGGCCAGAGCCGCTGTATTGGGGAAATACCACGGAATAACGTATGGGTCGCAGAAACCCGAAGGCCAGAGCCGAGGTAGCGGGAAA